>LPNX010004397.1:82350-108657 GCA_001517045.1 Pseudotsuga menziesii | reverse complement strand
TATATATACTAAAATATAAAAGTTATATATAAGGAAATTAGCAACTGGGACAGGGTTCATTGGTAAATTGTCACTGTCCCGTCTTTAATGGAAAAAGTAATATATTTTTTAAAAACAAATAAATACTTTATTAAAGTATTAAATTAAGAGATACTGAAACAAAATATTCTCTATAGACCAAACAAAAAACAATTCAAAATGATATTATTTTCTAATTTCTAATAATATTGTATGTTAAGCGATCCACAAAATCCAACTATAGCAACGATGATAGGTGTGTCCTTTAGCAAACCAAAAAAAATATCCTCCACTTTAAAAAATTAGTTTTATAAAACACAGATTAATATTTTATTAAAACACAAAGCAAACTCTACAAAATATTCTCCTTAAAAAATTAGTTTTATAAAACAGAAAGCAAACTATAAAAAATATTCTCCGTTAAGAAAACCATTCACAAGCTATAATCCGTCACTTAAACAAAATTTCATTCATAAAAAGTTTTTTTTTCAAACAAATACAAATATTTTTTACTAACAAAAAATTATTTAGATATTTTTATCCAGAAAATTATTAAAAATAATAAATATATTATTTTAAAAAAATTCTAAAATAATAAATATATTCTTTTAAAAAAAATCTACCATTAAACAAATATCTCATATCTCATAGTAAAAAAATACAATTATTCTCTATTTAAAATAAAATATTTAATAATTATTTTATTTATAAAATAAAATATTTAAACAAAATTTTACTCTTAATATTCATCATAACATGTGAATAGTTAGAATTGAATCTAGAGGAGTATCACAACCAATGCTTCCAACCACTTAATCTAAACTTGTAAATAAAATAAAATGGAACTCTAATTAACAATGTCATTAGGGGGAGGAGTTCTCTTTGACCCAAATGAAGTTTAGGATTGGTTATATTCTTAGGGTCTCAAAGAAGATACAACCAACATAGTCCTCTTTAAATCTTGCACTCATGGCATCTCTGAAATCATTGTGATTGGGGACTGTAGACTAATCATCCATTCCCTGGTGACAAATTCTCTTCCTATTCAGAGGATGTTGCGAAAAATAATTAAGAAAATTCGGATACTTTCCAAATCCTTCAACAAGATAGACTTTTTTCACGTATTAAGAAATCTAAATGAAGTGGTAGATTCAGTGGCAAAGCCTGCAACCCCCTTGAGCAAAGCGCTTCTCAGCCTAAATGGGATATTATCCCCCTTTCTGATCCCATAGGGCCTTCGGCGTGGCTTTGAAGGGCCTAATATGTGGCGGAAACGCTTAAAAGATCCCCACATGCTCGCTCGTGGCATGTTGGTATGTGGCATGCAGGCTCGTGGCAAGAGGCATGTGAGCCTCGTTTTCAGGGTGTAACATACCCCAAATACCTATATAAATTCTCCAGGTGGTAGCATAAATTTTACATTTAAAACACACCAAATAAAATAAATCTTTTACTTAACTATAACCATAACAATTCTTTAATATTAAGAATCTTCAAAATATAATCATTTCAAATACGAATTCTACACAACAATTCTTATTGAAAATTATAATAAGATACAACCGTTACATTAATCGCGAGACTATCATTTCAATGAAATAACGACTATACATTAATACTTCATTTTAATCGTAGTTAACACCCTTTTATAACAAGGTACCATACTTGTACTTGTTCTCATGGGCGCAACCATCAGAGATGACACATGAGTCTCCTACATGGACAAAACAACGAGGTTAGATATACTTTAGATGATAAAATCAGCTAACTAAAAAGTTTGCACCTATTCAACTAATTTACTCTACACTGTATTCCGAGAATTATCTCAATGCCTTTCATAGCCTCTGTAGCCAACACTTGAAGTCATGTAACTCTATACACATAAGTATTATATACCAGCCTATAAATCCAAGAGCATAAGCTCCATGATAAATTAAAACCTATAAACAAAGCTAATCATTATAGATGCTTCTTTATTCTGACTTTAGCTTGGGCGAATAAAAGTGTGTCTATGACTTTCCTCCCAACCATAGGCTTCATTTGACGTCTGTTTTTCGTCTAAATCCACCCTCGAGCTGGGCGACGAATCCACTAGGGTAAGATTATCTGACAAAAACTCATCACGGTGACTAGGACATAAAGTTTTTACGTCCCGACCCAGTTCAACTAAGGTAAAGTCTATCATCAAGAGGTAGGGTATAAAACTTGTCAATAAGCAGACCATAAGTGGAAAAAAGATTAAAATGTAGACGACCATCATGGACACTCAACACATGAAGTCGCAATACTATAACACAATGTAGAGGTTATCATATATAGAAATCAGTTGTTAGCTATTATATTAGCTCAACTAATAGCTAAACGTAGAACCACATCACCAAGAAAACTCTGGTTCCAATTATATGTAATTAAAATAACACAGACAGTCTTCTGGGTTACTTATTGATAATACATGCTAGATTAAAACTTAGTCAAAAGGGAACACATACAAAGCTATAAAATCTATGATCATCGCATGAGCCCGGTCTAAAATGTAAGGGAAAATGCATAATAATTATTGGAGCTCTCCAATCTGATAGCTATCCAAATTAAAGCACCTTCAAAAGAAGAAAGGTATGCAATATCTAGGATCTATCAATATGCAGATAAAAAACGAATGCAAGGCAAACTCATGCAATAATGCAAATCAAACATCTATAAAAATATATAGAGAGAGAGCCATTGTTCCAAATGAAGTAAATATTCCATCCTTTCTATGGATTGTAGGTATATTTGAATTTTAAAGAGCCATCGTTTTCAGACTTAAATAAATCTACCTTCGTTCTAAAGATCGCAGGTGCATATAATTTGCATAGGGTCATTCAGATCTCAACTTAAGAAGTAGGAATTACCATCATTTCTATAAATCACGGATGCATATAATTTACATAAATGCAGATCCAAAACCTATTGAAAATCGTAAGCATAAAACTGAACTTAGATCCACACTTAGAATCGTAGGTAAACATTTCGATCCATGACCAAAATGAAGAGGCGGGCATTAAATTAAACATTCAAATTATAATGAATATGAAACGCTCACGATCTAAAATCTATCAAATGGAAAATCACAGGCTCAACTTAAACATTCAGATCACAATGAAATATGGAGCGCTTGGATCTAACATCTATTAACTGGAAAATCGCAGGCTCAATTTAGACATTCAGATCACAATGAAATATGAAGCGCTTGGATCTAACATTTATCAATTGGAAAATTGTAGGCTTAATTTAAACATTTAGATCACAATGAAATATGAAGCGCTTAGATCTAACATATATCAACTGGAAAATCGCTAACATTTTCTAGATACCAAATCCAACGAAAAAAATCATGGATGTTGTTTTCCAGTTATGACTCCAACCACAGATCTTACCAAAGTAATTGGTGATCATTTTCTAGAAAGAACAAATCTATCAAAAGAAATTGATATGTTTTCTAAATATCGGATCTATTAAAGAAATTCCAGATCACAGAAATTTAAATCTATCAAAGAATTGAAGAACACAGTTATTTGAGATCTAAATCGAAGAATATCCAGATCGGAATCAAAGAGAATCACAGGAAATCTCTCCATTTCAGATGCAATAAGAGATCATAATACACATGCGATTTCAAAATGTGACACAACGTTTCCATCTGTATATAACCAAAACCCAATACAACACTACTCAACCCAGGGTCAACCCTCCATAAGAAGGTGCCCCACAGTTTATACATAGGAAAAAACAATACATGGCATTTCCATTTGCAAAATCACAACCATCAAACTTAATACAAAAGTTACACAACGGTTCTAATGTACAATGCAACCATTAATATTATATATACTATATTCTTAAAGAAGAAAACACAGTAGTTAAGTTTAATTACTTATCTCTACTGATCAACATTTTGTTAGGTTCAGATCTACTTCATTCATATCCATAAAGACATTCCAATTTGCACAAGACATTCCAATTTGCACCGACCTGCAGCTTGGACAAAACCCCCAATTGGCTTGTGTTCCTTCATCCAACCCTCTTCTCAACCCATACCCGGAGTATATCCCCCCTTCATCGCCAGTTCTGCCCTCTTTTTGAAGTAAAACTCCTAGTCTTAAGCAGAATAAACAATTTTTCCCCAAGAGGACACATGGAAGAGCCAAGAGTCCATGTTCCTCTTCTCTCAAGGAAACATTTGACACGTTTCAAGAATCAAAATATCTTGTCCCTCCTGTCCCCTATGTGTCATTCGTATGTATACGTTCAAGCTCACCATTTTAATGTTAAAAGTTTTGACTTTCCACAAAAGGCTTTAAGCCTTGCATATGTTTTTTTATGTATAAACTACTATATATATATAAGGTTTCCCTTCCCAAAGGCTCTAAGCCTTCACTACATATATATCATGTATGCATATAATTTAACTTTCTTTCTAACCTAGAAGTGAGATATGAAAATCCATAACTTTTCTAAATAGGAACTTAAAAGTATTTCACAACTTTTTTGTCCAAAGCTGTAATATCAAACATATATAGCAATGTCATTGAATAATAATTTTTTGATTATGTTGTTAACTAGACCTTATGAGTCTACTAAAAAAATTGCGGCATTTAGCTACTAACGTTAGTTTAGGAAGATGCTTAAGATTTTAATAAACCAATGGTTCAACTCTAGTCTCCACGACACTTAAGATGGCACCTGTCATCTAAAGACATGACTTCCTAGCCATTCATCCCTCCCCCCTAGTGGATTCGTCCCCAAATTATTGTTTTGGTCATGCAACACTTTCAACTGCCTAACATTACCAACTTTATCCACATTTTTACAAAGCTAGGATTATTATTTATAGTGCTTTTTACTTATGCTTCGCGTTTCTCAACCGTGTATTAAGGGGATGTTACATCCTTTTCCCCATAGAATTAACATTGTCCTCGGTGTTACCTATTCGTCAAAGTTTTGTGTTCATTTCCCTTTAGGTTCTTATTGCTTGCTTCCACATCTGTTGCCATGTCTTTCAGCTTTGCTTTGAATATCTTCAATCTTTTGTGATTCCTGCAAGCTTTTATCCTTCATCACCTACACTTTTGTGCAACAAAACCAGGTCTTCTAAAATTTATTCAGTAAAGATGTCATTAATTCATAGTCCAACTTAGAACATAAACAACAATTCCTTTATGCAACACAACATTTGCAATTCATAGAACATATTTTAGCCTTTGTTTTTTCTTTTATCATCATAAGAAGACCTAATACAAGACATACAAGATTACCCTTAAAAGAATTCATAAGTAATTCAGTTTTACTTATCTTTTTGGAGGACGTCTTTTACCTCCAGTACATGGATGCTTTAACTAGTCCTAAACTTGAGATAGACATCTCTTCCATTCACAAGTTAGCATCATCTATTTCACATAATTTGTATTGTAAAATCCAGCTGACGCTCGTCGTAAGTGTTAGCTGGAGTGAATAAACGCGTGGAACTCTTGAAATGTGGCAACTCCTCAACTTGTATTATAACACCCCCGAATGTCCAACTCCTCAAGTTTTGCAGTAACACCACAAAGACCACCTATCTTCCTCAATGCATCACAACCCCTTAAAATCAAACGTCCTAGCTCTGCTGGCAATGAACCAACCTCCACCAGATCATTACAACCCCTGATGTCCAAGATTCTAAGGTTGATGCAGACACTTGGAAATGATATCTCTGATATGGATATTTCTGTGTAGTACAACTCTAATCTTCATTAAATTATATTTATAAAAAATATTTAAAACACGAAAACGAATGATATGTTTATACAACATTTCATTTTTTAAAATACATAAATAATATATATATATATATAAATTATATTTACTAAAATATAAAAGTTACATTAGGGAAATTAGCAACTAGGACAGGGTTGATTCGTAAATTGTTACTGTCCCATCTTTAATGAAAAAAGTAATATATTTTTTAAAAACAAATAATTACTTTATTAAAGTATTAAATCTAAGAGATACTGAAACAAAATATTCTCTATAGACCAAAAAAAAAAAAACAATTCAAAATGATATTATTTTCTAATTTCTAATAACATTGTATGTTAAACGATCCACAAAATCCAACCATAGCAAAGATGATGGGTGTGTCCTTTAGCAAACCAAAAAAAATATTCTCCACATTAAAAAATTAGTTTTATAAAACACAAATTAATATTTTATTAAAATACAAAGCAAACTATACAAAAAATTCTTCGTTAAGAAAACAATTCATAAGCTATTTTATTAAAACACAAAGCAAACTATACAAAATATTCTTCGTTAAGAAAACAATTTACAAGCCATCGTCCGTCACTTCAACAAAATTTCATTCATAAAAAGTTTTTTTTTTTAACAAATACAAATATTTTTTACTAACAAAAAATTATTTAAATATTTTTAACCAGAAAATTATTAAAAACAATAAATATATTCTTTTAAAAAAATTCTAAAATAAAAAATATATTATTTAAAAAAAATTCTACCATTAAACAAATATTTCATAGTAAAAAAATATAATTTTTCTATATTTAAAATAAAATATTTAAACGAAAATTTATCCTTAATATTCATCATAACAAGTGGAGAGTTAGATTTGAATCTAGAGGAGTATCACAACCAATGCTTCCAACCACTTAATCTAAAATTGTAAATAATAATAAAAAAACTCTAATTAACAATGTCATTAGGGGGAGGGGTTCTCTTTGACCCCGATGAAGTTCAGGATTGGTTATATTCATGGGGTCTTGGAGAAGATACAAACAACATAGTCGAAGCTTTAGCCCTGTGGAAAGGCTTCTTTCACGCTTGTGCTTATGGCATCTCTGAAATCATTATGATTGGGGACTTTAGACTAATCATCCATGCCCTGGTGACAAATTCTCTTCCTACTCAAATGAAGCTGCAGAAAATAATTAAAAAAATTCAGAGACTTTCCAAAGCCTTCAACAAGATAGACTTTTTTCACGTCTCAAGAAATCTAAATGAAGTGGCATATTCGGCAGCAAAGGCTGCAATCCCCTTGATTAAAGTGCTTCTCAGCCTAAATGGGATATTATCCCCCTTTCTGAACACATAGGACCTTCGGCGTGGCTTTGAAGGGCCTAATAAGTGGCCTGGCTATCTGGCGGCAACCCTTAAAGGCTCCCCACATGCTCGCTCGTGGCATGTTGGTATGTGGTGTGCGGGCTCGTGGCAAGAGGCATGCGAGCCTCATTTTCAGGGTGTAACATACCCCAAATACATGTATAAATTCTCTAGGTGGCAGCGTAAATTTTCTTAATAATCATATACATTTAAAACAAACCAAATAAAATAAATCTTTTACTTAACCATAACCATTCTTTCAAGATTAAGAATCTTCAAAATATAATCATTTCAAATACTAATTCTACACAACAATTCTTATTGAAAATTATAATAAGATACGATTGTTACATTAGTCGTGAGACTATCCTTTCAATGAAATAACGACTATACATTAATCCTTTCTTGTAATCGTAGTTAACACCCTTTTATAACAAGGTACCATACTTGTGCTTGTTCTCGTGGGCGCAACCATCAGAGATGACACATGAGTCTCTTGAGTGGAGCAACCAACGAGGTTAGATACACTTTAGATGATAAAATCAGCCAACTAAAAACTATGCACCTATTCAATTGATTTACTCTACATTGTCTTACGAGAGTTATCTCAATGCCTTCCACAACCTCTGTGGGCAACACTTGAAGTCATGTAACTCCATACACATTAGTATTATATTCCATCCTATAAATCCAAGAACATAATCTTCAAGATAAATTAAAACCTATAAACAAAGCTAACCATTATAGATACTTATTTAATCTAACTTTAGCTTGGGCAACTGAAAGTGTGTCAACGACTTCCTCCCAACCATAGGCTTAATTTGATGTCTGTTTTCCGTCTAAATCCAACCCCGAGTTGGGCGATGAATCCACTAGGGTAAGATTATCTGACAAAAACTCATCACTGTCACTAGGATATAAAGTTTTTACGTCCTGACCCATTTCAACCAAGGTAAAGTCTATCATCAAGAGGTATGGTATAAAACTTGTCAACAAGCAGACCATAAGTGGAAAAAAGATTAAAATGTAAATGAACATCATGGACACTCAACACATGAAGTCGCAATACTAGAACATAATGTAGAGGTTATCATGTACATAAATAAGTCGTTAGCTATTATATTAGCTCAACTAATACCTAAACGTAGAACTACATCACCAAGGAAACTTTGATTCCAATTATATGTAATTAAAATAACGTAGATAGTCTTTCGAGTTACTTATTGATAGTACATGCTAGATAAAAACTTAGTCAAAAGTGCACACATACAAAGCTATAAAATCTATGATCATCATATAAGCCCGATCTAAAATAAGGGAAAATGCATAATAAATATTGGATCTCTCAAATTTGATAGCTATCCAAATTAAAGCACCTTCAAAAGAAGCAAGGTATGTAATATCCGAGATCTGTCAATATGCAGATACAAAACGAATGCAAGGAAAACGCATGCAATAATGCAGATCTAAACATCTATAAAAAAAATATATAGAGAGCCATTGTTCCAGATGAAGTAAATATTCCATCCTTTCTAGGGATCACAGGTATATTTAAATTATAAAGAGCCATCGTTTTTAGACTTAAATAAATCTACCTTCATTCTAAATATTGCAGGTGCATATAATTCGCATAGGGTCATTCAAATCTCAACTTAAGAAGTAGGAATTACCATCATTTCTACAAATCATGGATGCATATAATTTACGTAAATGCAGATCCAAAACCTATTGAAAACCGCAGGCATAAAACTGAACTTAGGTCAACACTCAGAATTGCAGGTAAATATTTCAATCCAAAACTAAAATGAAGACACAGACATTGAATTAAACATTCAGATTACAATGATTATGAAACGCTCGCAATCTAAAATATATCAACCGAAAAATCATTGGCTCAATTTAAACATTCAAATCACAATGAAATATGAAGCGCTTGCATCTAACATCTATCAACTGGAAAATTGCAGGCTCAATTTAGACATTTAGATCACAATGAAATATGAAGTGCTTGGATCTAACATCTATCAACTAGAAAATTGCTAATGTTTTCTAAATACCAAATCCAACGAAAAAAATCATAGATATTGTTTTCCAGTTATGATTGTGACCACAGATCTTACCAAAGTAATCGGTGATCATTTTTTCAGAAAGCAAAGATCTATCAAAAGACATCGATATATTTTCTAAATACCAGATCTATTAAATAACTTCTAGATCGCAGACTTAAATCTATCAAAGAACTGAAAAACACAGGGATTTGAGATCTAAATCGAAGAATATCCAGATCTGAATCGAAGAGAATCACATGCAATCTCTCCATTTCAGATCCAATAAGAGATCGTGATACACATGTGGTTTCAAAATGTGACACAACATTTCCATTCGTATGTAACCAAAACCCAATACAACACTACTCAACCCAAGGTCGAGCCTCCATAAGAAGGTGACCTACAGTTTATACATAGGAGAAAACAATACACATTGTTTCCATTTGCAAAATCGCAGTGATCAAACTTAATACAAAAGTTACACAATGTTTCTAATGTACAATGCAACCATTAATATTAGATACACAATATTCTAAAAAAGAAGAAAATACAGTAGTTAAGTTTAGTTACTTAGCTCTACTGATCAACGTTATGTTAGGTTCATATCTACTTCATTCAGAACCATAAAGACATTCCAATTTGCACTGACCTGCAGCTTGGACAAAACCCCCAATTGGCTCATGTTCCTTCGTCCAATCCTCTTCTCGACCCATAGCTGGAGTATATCCCCCCTTCATCGCCAGTTCCACCCTCTTTTTAAAGTAAAACTCTTAGTCTTAAGCAGGATAAACATTTTTTCCCAAATAGGACACATGATAGAGCCAAGAGTCCACGTTCCTCTTCTCCCAAGGAAACATTCGACATGCTTAAAAAATCAAAATATCTTGTCCCCCCTACCCCCTAAGTGTCATTCGTATGTATACGTTCAAGCTCATCATTTTAATGTTAAAAGTTTTGACTTTCCACAAAAGGCTTTATGCCTCAATGCATATATTTATATTTTTAATATAAATTACAATATATATATTATATCATGTATATATTTAAAAGGCTTCCCTTCCCAAAGGCTCTAAGCCTTCACTACATATATATCGTGTATCCATATAATTTAACTTTCTTTCTAACTTAGAGGTCAGATAGGAAAATCCATAACTTTTCTAAATAGGAACATAAAAGTTATTCAAATTTTTTTTGTCGAAGCTATAATATCAAACATATATAACAATGTCTTTGAATAATAATATTTTGATTATGTTGTTAACTAGACCTTATGAGTCTACTAAAAAAACTTGTGGGATTTAGCTATTAACGTTAGTTTAGGAAAGTGCTTAAGATTTTAATAAACCAAGGGATCAACTCTAGTGTACATGACACTTAAGATGACACCTGTCATCTAAAGACATGGCTTCCTAGCCATTCATCCCTCCCCCCTCGTGGATTTGTTCCCAAATCATTGTTTTAGTCATGAAACACTTTCAGACGCCTAACATTACCATTTTTATCCACAATTTGATAAATCTATGATTATTACTTACAGTTCTTTTTACTTATGCTTCACGGTTCCCGACCGTGTATTAAGGGGATGTTACATCCTTCCCCCTTAGAATTAACATTGTCCTTGGTGTTACCTATTCATCAAAGTTTTGTGTTCATTTCCCTTGAGGTTCTGATTTCTTTCTTCCACATACTTCACGATGTCTTTATGCTTTGCTTTGATCATCTTCAATCTTTTGCGATTCCTGCAATCTTTTATCCTACATAACTTGCAATTTGTGCAATAAAACTAGGTCTTCCAAAACTTATTCAGTAAACATGTCATTAATTCATAATCCAACTTAGAACATAAACAACAATTCATTTTTGCAACACAACATTTGCAATTCACAGAACATATTTTAGCCTTTGTTTTTGCTTTATCATCGTAAGCAGACCTAATACAGGATTACCCTTAAAAGAATTCATAAGTAATTCAGATTTACTTATCTTTTTGGAGGACGTCTTTTACCTCCAGTACTTGGATGCTTTAACTAGTCCTCAAGTTGAGATAGACATCTCTTTCATTCACAAGTTAGCATCATGTATTTCACATAATTTCAAGCAGTAATGTTTTAAAATTTATCATTCATCCTTGCCATTGAGGGAATTTTTCTTACTCAAGTATTCATAACTTTTACACATTAAGACATTCAAGAGTCTAGTTACTAGGCAAATCGTTAATATGTGTTTTATTGTTACATCATGAAGTTAATCAACTTTCAAAAACACTTTTGTTGATCAACAAACTCTCCCTTGATTTTTTCATCTTTAACAGCTCTCTGCTGAACACAAAACTCTCTCTCGAGTTCTGTCACCAATTGAACTTACAAGATAAACTTTGAGGTTACTCTCCCTTTTGATTGCTAGTCAAAAGTTTACCTCTCAAAACATCAAACAACGCCATATTTTCCACATGTCAAACTTTGTGCCTAGGTCTTTCCATTAATATCACATACTCTCTCACAATTCCTGTCACATGCCCCAATTTGCAATTTTTTTTTTATAATATTTGAGGAACATTGTGTTAAATTTTATGCTAAGTTGTAATTGATGACCCAGTGGGGCCAAGAATATTTAATGTAAATTCAGAATATTTTATTTATAAATAAATAAATGAGGAGACAACAGCTTAGGGAAGCTGTTAAAAGAGTGTTTACTGGTTAATTGGTGGAGGAGACTGGGTGGAGAGCAAATAGACAAGAGGCAGCATCCTCAAACCACTTCCAACTGTTGCAGGTGGCAACTTCCCTATATTTGTGGTCATGATTCCCCATAAAAGTGGAATCAAAGCAGGTGGCTCATTAAATGAAAACTGACCCGAAAGACCTAGGCATCTCTATAAAATTTCCTATTGAAGAGAGATGAGGCTGCTCATTCTAGAGAGGTGATCATTCAAGGTGAATGAAATGGAGGGGATTAATGGAATGTGTTTGAGGGGTTAACTGTTGAGATTGAACTAGTTGTAGCTTCTAAGCTGAGGTTCATGCTGTTGAGATTAGATTTTGATTACAAGGTAATTGGACCAGTCAGGTGACAGAGGTCTTACAGTTGCATTCTCCACCCAGTTCTTTGCCAAGAATACCAGGAACACGCTCGGGGGTCCTGAGGAAGCGTTGCCTAAGCGCTCTCTAGGAGTTTCATTGGGAGGAACAACCAGGCTTAAGCTATTGTTGTCTTGTCTTCAACATGTTCTATTTTATTTTATTGTCTTCAGTTAAATATTTCTTAGTTTTTCTACTACATGCATGTTAGTATTTTAGGGTTTATGAATGAAGAGTAACTGAGTACTGTTGGATTCAGTAAAATTATAGATTATAGTAGAAATAGAAATGATTATGTGAAAAGTGAAATAGATAGAATTAAAATTTTCAAGCTGTATTTTTCCACACCTGAACTCAGGTCATACTCTAGAACAGCTGGATTGCTTAGGTGAATGAAATTATTCTTTTATTTGAATGAAAATAGTAGATAGATTTTACTTCATTGTTTATGAATTTTACTAAATAGCAGTGCTATGTATTGTTTGCATTTATTTACTTCAGCTAACTAAATAGAAAAATAGGTATGAAAGAGAACAATAATTATTATTATTATTCCAGTATTAGTATGCTGATAAAATATAGAAATTATAGTTAACAGAAGTAAAGTAAGTAAATTAGCATCTAAAAACCATATGAAAAGGAATTTGTAAAACGGTTTATAAACATTAACATTCCAGACCAGTGTGTGTCATTATCCAAGACCAAAGGATTCTTCTACAATCCTTTTGAAATTACAAAATTTACTGAAAGTTAAAAATATCCTAGTTTTCGAGTAGGCTGCACTAAAACCCTAAGTATTTTCTTAACTAAAAGCTAGAAGCAAAAACTGTAAAAATTGTTTAGGATTTCTTATTTTAACAAATCTAGCATCAAACATATAACTATAAGTCATTTCATCATCCATTATCCTATTTTTAAAACAAAGTCATGAATGTTGTAAGCAGAAACAAGGACTTCATAAACTGTAGGGTTATACAACAATTTTAACCCTTAAAAAACCGAGTTCCAGAATTAAAATAGCATCTCATATACAGTGCCTTAAAAACAATTATAAATAAAGAATATTAATAAAGACATTAGATATGTAAATCATGGACAAATAAACCAGAAATAGTTAACCAATTGCAGTATAAAAATCCTTATTCAAAGTTAGGCTTATAGCCTGTAGAGTCGAAGGGTCGAAACCCAAGCCTGCTAGAAAAACTGAATATACATGAGAGTATTTTATTTTAAACTGTAAATAAGATACATTACTGACAGGAAAAGTAAAACCCAGCTCACTTTACAACTCGACTGTTCCATAGTTTTCATTTCACTATGTTCAAATGTAAAAAGGAAAACTGAAGTAACACTAGACAGAGGTCATTTAACGTCTCTAAGCTCAGAGCTGGTCTCTTTATAAATCTTAAACAAAAGCATTTACATCGCTTAAGCCGTAAGGCTGAAACTTCATAACAAAAACCACATTTACATCATGGCTTCAAGAGCCTGTGTTACCCAGCAAAGTATCGCGAGGGTTTTAGTCAAAACATGGATAATACTTAACAAACTAAAAATCATAACCAACAGAGAACCGAATCCTTGTATCCACCGACAAGAACCACATCCAAAAACCCAAACCGCATGCAGGGAGAACCCTCGATGGGACCGGGGCTTACCATATGGAAGCCCATGAAAATAACTAGTGCATGAGCTTGCATTTCCACCCATAGCCTAGAGTTCATAGTAGGAGCCTGCAAAACATATTTTTAAAACAATATTTAAACTCTATTCTTAAATTGGTAAAACCCTAACTTGGTAAATCGATTGAAAAGAGGAATTGAGTAGGGTAAAATGTGTACCTATGAACAAAAAGAATCGAAGCCAAGAAGAAACGACCACACCAGCTTGAATGCACTGAACCAAGAAGTAAGAAACCCTTAAATCCAACTCTACGATAGAGACAACAAAGAGACGGACTCAAGTTCACAATGCCAAAGCAATGGATGAGTAGTGACAAGGGTAAGACCATTACAGGCTTCGAGTCACTTGAAGAAACCATTAACCACTCTCACATTGTATTCCTTACTCATAAGAGAACATGGAACCACATACCACGATACCAAGATTTACTTTACAAGTAGTGCAGACTAAAGTGCCCAACAATCAAGGAGGTTGCAGGCCTCTCATGGCCGCAAAGACTCGCAACGCAGCCAGCAAGAGGAAAAACCCTCAGACCAAAATGCAAAGGAGTAGGGTTACAGCGTTTGAAGTCAACCAACGTATGGAGGAGGCCTTGTCCACGTGCCCATCCAAAAATCTCAACAAGTGTGGGTCAAGTTTTAATGTCATCGCTGCACAATTCATTTTTAAACTTATCATTGCCAATAACCTTTAACCGTATGTTTGCCAATAATAAAATCATGCCATCGATCAATTAAACTAGTTCAAATGATTGCTAATAATATCAATCATACCATCGACTATATTAAGCCTTGGAACTAGTATAGTTTCAAATCAAAACTTATAAGGTTTGTTGCCATTAGTTTCAACTACATTATAGTAGTGGGTAGGTAGGTAAAACTACCTTAGGTTATAAGTTAGGATAATTGTTATAGCTGAATATTGATAAATTATAAATCAACATAGTATTATAACATTGCAATAATAATTGTATCATGGTCATAATCTAAATACTATGAATACAGTTTGTCTATTAGTTGTTCCAAGAAGATATTCTTACTTGCAACAAATCAAACAAGTTTGGTAATGTGTCAGAATGAGTAAAGGAAAATAGGGTATATATATGATTCTTAATAGACTGGAAAATCCTTAAACTTCTCCACATAAAAACTTGATGCTGATAAATGAGGGAGTCTTCAAGAAGACTGAAGACTAACTTTATGTAAAGAGTTTCTCATAAGAATCTAATCACTCATTGTAAACTTTACCATCGAAAAACATAAGAATATGTTCATACATAAAGAGAAGTACACTTGAGTATTAAAGTAAAAATAGTAGTAAGATCATGAAACAGTCGAGGTAATTATGTACCAAGACCATGAGCTCTATGCTCACTGTGGGAATTTATAATTGACCATGTACTATAATTTATAAAAGATAATCATTTTACGACTAAGGGAACCTTGGAAGAACTTACTCTTTTAAAATCATTGATTATGTTAGGATAAAAGGTCAATATGGTTTTAGATATAAATACTGTCATAGATTTAAAACAACGAAAGAAAATTACTTTACCTCTTTGGAGGCTTGCAGCTTAAATAATCAATTCTTATACTAGCATCTTAACATGATGGGGAAGTACTTTCTTGATGTAATTTAAAATAAACAGCTACATGGTCTTACGCTTACCTGCTAAACCTGTAAGAACCAGCAGTCCATTTGAGTTAGCAGAACGCTAAGTAAGCCTTGATCTCAAACAAGGTTTCTCACCTATTTGAAAAAAGTAAATCATCAGTATATCTAGCAGCAACTAAATGCAAGTCCTCTTTCTATTACAGTTGAAAATTAAAGCTGTAAAGTTAACACAGGTGTTTAAGATTACATCCTTTTTGGTATAGATTTTCTGTTATTTGAAATTAACCCTTAAATTTTGTTAAACTGATTCATTTTCTGCTAACCGCTAGTAGTTACTAAACTACGACTTAAGACATTTTATGTCACTTTAAAAAATTTTAATTTTTACGAAATTTTGGGTCATTACAATTCCCCTCAAGCCTTCTCGCTTGAGTCCAGGAATTTCTTTTCCACCCAGCCTCAAACATGAGTCTAGGAAAAGTTACTTTAGCAAAGTAGAGCTGGATCCTCAATTTTTCCACTTGGTGTTCACTCAGAGAAGAGGTTATTTTCCCCTCAAGACTTCATTCTTGAGTCTAGGAAAGGTTTTTTTTTTTAAACATCAATCATTTATTGTTTCTTGCATATTTGATAATTACAACATGCAACAAAATAACATCAAATAGGTTCACCTGTTTTCTTATTCATGCTTTAATATATCTGTTCATGAGTCCATGATCTTTATTCATATTCTTACCATATGCTTACCATGCATAATATATTAAGCTCTTGTCTTTCAACAAGTTCCAAAGAGTATTGACCATCTTCCAAATTCACTTGTTAGTACCACTTTGTATTAACAAAAATCAAATTTTGTAAGAAAATCTTTTCCCTAAGCATAATAATAAGAAACCACCGTTCTTCCTACATGATCATACAGAATAAACATCCTCTTTTGGTTCCTTACTTTCATCCTTACGTCATGATTCAACAAGATACAAAATAATTTTCTTGGCACATTAATTTCCAGGGAAATATATGTAATGTCCCCGGTTTCGACCCCATTTGCATGATGTATATATTGTAATTAATCGTGGTGGGGAGCTCAAGGAAAAAGCCCCACCATCAATTTGGTCATGTATGTTTCGGCAATAGGGATAGTTGCCGATGGTTTCTTGTGTTATCCAGCACATTTTAATGCGGCATCATGTAAACATGCACATCAAATAAAAAAAAACTAAAACCACAACCAGCTGTGGCAGTGCAACGTTGAATAAAAAGGGCATGGTTCCAAAGGATAAGGGGTGAGGGATGACAAACCTTGGTTATGGGAAAAACCCATGCTTCACCACCTTTGTTGTTTGTCACCTTTTGTCTCATCCAACCTTGTCAACCTCTTTAATGCTTCAGCTGGTGGTTGGGGAGTTATGGCTGAGTGGCTGAGGGCATTTATTGTTGGAGAAAATGTGGGTAAAGAGGCAAGCAATTCCTCCATCTTCTCCACGAATCCATTCTTTCCCCATGGTCGGTTTCTCTCACGCCTGGTCTGTTCACCTCATGCATTGGTCAGTTCGTGCTCATGCGCAGGCTGGAATCCGCACGCGAAGGTCAGGTATGTTCTCCTTGTGTTTTTGCTGTTCGGTGCAAAATTGCACTCACGCACAGACTGGTTGGGGCGTTCTTTCCATGTGAGAGCCATTCTCACTGTTTTGT
The DNA here is from genome assembly GCA_001517045.1 of Pseudotsuga menziesii. Taxonomy (NCBI): domain Eukaryota; kingdom Viridiplantae; phylum Streptophyta; class Pinopsida; order Pinales; family Pinaceae; genus Pseudotsuga; species Pseudotsuga menziesii. Next base: position 91,391 of record LPNX010004397.1, on the reverse strand, counting down.
TTTGGGGCTGTTGTTTCCCCATGTTTTGCTGGCCGTGGTTTTAACCCACGATTTCTGCTTGCTGCTGTATTTCGCCCATGTTTTGGGTGGTTGTTGTTCTTCCCACATTTTCGGATGTGGCTGTGAGTCCGATTTTTCTTCCTCAATTGGGGACTCTGTGTGTATCGCCCGTGTTTGCATGAGCTGTGTCATTCTCCAGCGTTTTTGTGGAGGAGCTGTGTGCTGGGGATTCCCAAATCCGTTGGCTGTGTTCTCTTCTGTCCACACTGGGGGTTGTACTTCTCCTCGTTCGGGATTGTGTAAATTGCCCAGCCATTACCTGGAGGGATTGGGTATGCCGTGGGCTATGGATTTCCCAACTGTTGGCTGAATTCCCTGTTTTGGGACTGTGGATTGCTGTTATCTTTTCATTGTGTGTTTGTGGCCGCTGAGGTACCCTGGTTTGGGTTGTGGCTAAGTTGTTTTGGCCACGTTAGGGCCAAAACCAACTCTGAGTTACCTAGTGGGCTTGAGCTGTGCTCACTTTCTGTTGGGGTTATCCCTGGTCATCTTGGTTTCTTCACGGGGCTGTGAAGGGTTGTTTTACTACTGGTATGCAGTAGTTGATTTTCGGACTGTGCTGGCTTGGCCGTTTGTTGAAGGCCTGTCAAACCTAGCTGTGTTTGGTGGTGGATTGTATCCCCTTGGCTATGTGTAAGCCTGCATTGTCCCCTTAGTCCTTGAGGAATCATGCCCAGCTCGGGGGTGGCAGTGTGCTGAGAGATTGATGAGCACGCTGGCCTATGGTTGGGTGGAACGTTGCAGAAACGTAGCTGGTTGCGGGCGAAGTCTTCATCAACAGATAAGTGCTGCTGTCCATATCCCATCTCTGTATATATATTGATGTCAATTAATTAATTATAATGAGCATGTGGAATGCTGGTTATGAATATGTTTTCTTCCGCTGAATGTTGATTTATTATGCATCTGTGTGTGCCTGTAAGTTTTAATTCCAACATTGTTTTCTTTTAATTATGTTCATGGGGCGGTTTGCCCGGTCATGTTTGATGATTCGTCGCGTCCTCTTCATCGGGTGAGAGACGGGGACGTGACAATATATACGTGCATTGTTTACAAAAACAAGAAATTCAATATATTTCTTGCCCACTTAAACATATTCAACGTAACTTTCTTTTCTTTGTACACACTAACACTATGTAAGTACCAACAAATTTTCTACATATATATTTACATAAATTTATAAGATAACCACATACCCTTATAAGGGTGACCGCATATCTCTGTTTTATATCACGTTCATATGCCAAGGTACAAGTTTACTTGTAAGAACATATATTAGTATTTCACTCAATATCTCATGAAATCCTTATATCAAAATGAAATAGATTGTCAAGGTATCCATGCATATAGCGTATACCTCTATCTCATAAATCTCGATCACATTAAAGTATAACTTTTATAAAAACCACTCAAGGTATCCTAACATCCATAGTAAAGAGCACTGGAATAAGAAATATATAAAACGAAAGCATGCATTTTCATCATAAGCATCCTATGAACTCCATGTGAACTACTTAGAATACACATGTATACTTTTTAAGTAATCATTATCCGTTTTTTGAATTGACAAGAAAGGGTACACATGTGTTCCAATATCACACATTCGTTTTATAATCACATACCAGAATGAAACAAGGAGACTCCTGCCAAAAAATTTCCTTTGTAACCTGACAATTTCCTGGTCATAGAAAATGTCACACCAATAGAATGTCCAAGTAAACCAATTAATTTTAATTCATTTTTTTAAATAATCTAGATAACTTAGTCTAGCAAGGCTATACTTCATGTGGAACATTAGTTTTTCTTATGTAACAACCTATAATTTCTAGCTGATACCCCTGTAATGTAATAGAATTTGTATTAACGAAAACATCTTAACATCAACATAACTATCCTTCCTTAATAACTAAAAGAATATTAAATACATCAGTTAGATCCATATTCACGTTGACTCCTCTTTTAATCCAAAAATTAATGGAGCTTCTAACAGATCCAAGTAATTGCTTAGATTATCCATCTGAATCTCAACTTTGGCAATCTTGACGATTGGGTCAATCAAATTTGATTAGTTATATAAAGTCAACAAAGTGTATCAACCGTACTCCCTCAAATAAAATTATTGTTGAACCCGAAAGGTATCCACTCTAAAGAATAACAAGGAACGTAGAGAAATGTAAAAAACATTTTAAATCGGCTACCAAGTCAATAGATTTAGGAGAGTTCCTTAGTTTAGCATATAAAATTTACTTTCAAACATTCACAACTAGGATGACTTTCCATATACTCTTTTACTCCACTTTATAAGAACCTATTTCATAAATCCTTAACTCCAATAGTATAACTATTCAATCATTTTGATGATTACTTTCTTATCCTTTAATGAAACTAATTGTAGAGTATGAGGAGATATTCATTGAAAAGTATTTACCCATAAAATTTCATTCAGGTATATAATGAAACATATACAATGCTCACATATAGACAATGCAATGCCATTGTAATGCTTCAGCAAATGGAACATACTTACTTGCAATTCAAAGATGACTTGTCGGTTACCTCTTGTCAATCCTTGGAAATGAAAAATTTTATGCTTGTGTCTTCTAGACGGGGTCCCTTTTCTTCTTCAACTAACTTATATTTGTTTCCTTCGACTAAGCCCAAATAAGCCTGAGTGTTTGTAACCTCGCTTTGATACCATATGTAACATACCCCAAATGTCTGTATAAATTCTCCAGATGGAAGCATACATTTTCTTAATAATCATATACATTTAAAACACACCAAATAAAATAAATATTTTACTTAACCATAACCATTCTTTCAAGATTAGGAATCTTCAAATTAGAATCATTTCAAATACTAATTCTACACAACAATTCTTATTGAAAATTATAATAAGATACAACCATTACATTAGTCACACGACTATCCTTTGAATGAAATAATGACTATACATTAATCCTGCATTTTAATCGTGGTTAACACCCTTTTATAGCAAGGTACCATACTTGTACTTGTTCTCCTGGGCACAACCATCGAAGATGACACATGAGTCTCATGAGTGGAGAAAATCATGAGGTTAGATATACTTTAGATGATAAAATCAGCTAACTAAAAAGTATGCACCTATTCAACTGATTTAATCTACACTGTCTTCCGATATTTATCTCAATACCTTCCACAGCCTTTGCAACCAACCCTAGAAGTCATGTAACTCCACAGACATCAATACTATATGCCAGCCTATAAATCCAAGAACATAAGCTTCAAGATAAATTAAAACCTACAAACAAATCTAACCATTATAGATACTTATTTAATCTGACTTTATCTTGGGTGACTGAAAGTGTGTCTATGACTTTCCTCCCAACCATAGGCTTCATTTGACGTCTGTTTTCTGTCTAAATCCACCACCGAGCTGGGCGACAAATCCACTAGGGTAAGATTATTTGACAAAAACCCATCACAGTGACTAGGATATAAAGTTTTTACGTCCTGGCCTAGTTCAACCAAGGTAAAGTCTATCATCAAGAGGTAGGGTATAAAACTTGTCAACAAGCAGACCATAAGCGTGTTGATGTATATGTAACTTCGGAATGTATTCTTCTATGTATTTTATATTATTGTAACCCGATGTTTATTCTGGGATGTTTCTATTATGTATTTGAGTCATGTTGTCTTACCCCGATGTTCCGATCGGGAGGATTATTAATGTAAACAAGTCTTGTCAAGTCATTAGGTAAGTCCCCACAGTTTCAGGGCACTTGGGTTATTATACACCAATTAAGGTGTAGGCTCGAGTAAGTAATTGTAATTTAAGCCTACATGGTTGAGTGCACTTCAAGTCAACGGAAGAATATAAATAGAGAGTGAGAGTCTCTCTATTTATCACTTGTGAATTACATCACTTGCTCTCTCAAGTGTGGCGCACCTTTGGAGAAGGAAATACTTTGGCTTGACAGAAGACAGAAGGATGCTGTTGTGTTGGGAGGTCATCTTACTGTTTTGGGATCACATCTTGTGGTGATACTATCTTAGAGGAAGTTGAGGGGTTTTCTCCATTTATGGTTTCCCCTCCTAAAATCTTTGTGTCTCTTGTCTCTTGTGATGTGCTTAAGTGATTGTTGTGCTTGTTATTCTCTCAGTGAAAAGATCTTAACATAATGCTAGCTTAATGTGATGAAAAACTAACATGGTATCAGAGCTAACCTGAGAAGAAGACAATGTGCAGCTACAGGAACTAGGGCTTCCTATTTTGTGGATCTTCCTCCAGATATTTTCAGCCAAAGTATGCTAAGATGACTCTCCATTGAAGGGTGCATCTTTCTGTCGATGCGGAATTCAATTTCAAGCATTTTCAGTTTCGATGTGGAAATTAGGACTTTCTACAGAAGAGGAATTTTTGAGTGAGACCAGCATAGGATTTTTCTCCTCATCAAAAACCAAAGTTTAGAGACCTGGATCAAGAAATTTGGTTGGGTAAATCTCTGGGAAAGTCAAACCCTAGTTTGACCCAAACCCTAAATACTGAAACTGTTAAGTTTTGGTACAGTCACTATATTCTGTGTTTGGAGAATTATCAGAAGCTCAAAATTTCCGGGGCCGAATATAAAATCATGATGAACACTGTATCCAAATATCAGCCTCAGATTCGCTATATTCTGGGAGATATGATCTCTCTAAGGTACGGTTCCAGCCTCTTCCAGAAATCATCCATAAACAGGTCACCTGGGGAGATATGTAATATCTTGGGCTACAGAGGTCCAAATGGAATTCCTAAAGATTTTCCAAAAAGGGGACGGACTATACTTTCTATGGTCTAAATATCAGACTCAGAAGATGAACCAGTGACACGTGGAATTCCGTACAACTTCACTGTTCTGAACAGTCCTGTAACAGGTCACCTTGGGAAAAGGATCATAAATCCCAAATGGTGAAACCAATTCTGATGAAACCTATGGTTTTGGATTAGGGACATGTGAGGTTACCTTAGTGAGAAATTTCGGACATGGAAGATTAGTAATTTCGGAGATATCACAGAAACAGTAACAGAAATTTCTGCAGAAGAAATCAGAAAATTAGGGCTTCCTGTTCCGGGAGCTTCCCTCCACTGTTTTCAGAAAAGGAGTACATTGGACAGCTCCATTTGAAGAGATCTATCTGTTCATCCAATCAGATCTAAAATATTCTAAGTTTTGAAAATTAGGGTTTCTGTGACAAACCCTAGATCAACAAACTCCGGGACAAGGACGGACACCTCAAATCGGTAAGATCTAATCCTTTGCTATTTCCATTTTAGGTTCTCATTTCAAAGTGATCTATCACATCAGTTTGATGATAAGCTTGGTGAAGTTGACAACTTCCAAGCATAGAAGTATTTTATCTCTATAGATTGGACACCTACATGAGTATAGAGATTCAAGTTCCAGAGGGAGATGAGGCTAGCAGCCTTACACAAGAAGAACTTGGTCAAGGCCAAGAAGATCATGGTTGATTCAGTTATGGATCAAATTGTACTACAAGTGTCTCCCTAAAGTCACCAAAGATGTTTTGATTCCTTGACCAAGCTATTTGAAGGAAAGAATAGAAATCAGAACATGACCTTAAGAAACTAGTTGAAGAATGTTAAGATCCAGAATGTAGAGACCATGCAGCCATAAGAGTCTCTCAAATCAAAGAACAACTTGAAGCGGTAAAAGAAGAAGTGAAGAATACAGAAGTGGTGATGGCCACCTTGAATGGCCTCCCAGAATTGTGGAATTCATTCACTCAAGGAATGTGTTCTAGAAGGAAGTGATTACTTTCAGCAGACTCCATGAAGAAGAAGAAGCTCAAATCATAAGAAGAGAAGATAAGATGGGGGCAATTGAAGATCAAGATCTCGCCATCCAAAGAAGATCCCTCAAGCAATGAGGAATATGAAAGAACTCAACTCTTGAAGAAATTCTTATCACTTGGATACGAAACGATGCTATCATGAATGAAGAAGACGATGAAGTTGAAGGCTCAAGAAGGAGTATACCCACGAAACAAATAAAGATAAGTATTCAATTGTCATTTCACGATATTGTTTTGTTATGCATTTGTTTATATTCAGTTATTGTATTATGCATGATAGGATGTTTGCATTAATGACAGTATACTACTAATATGCATGTGATGGGTAAGTAGCTCATGGTGCTATACAAATTCTCCATTGCTACTTATCTAGAATGAAACCTCTTTGCTGACATATTGGATTAGTGCACAATCTCAATGCTGTCCTGGTAGAGATGGAAGGCATCTAGAAAGTTTCAGTGAGATATGGATGAATGTTGTATTGGATAAAGTAGTTGCATGATCATATATTTATGCATAATAACTTGCCAGTATGAATATTCCTTATGAAATGTTTCTAACCATACGATTGCATTTGACTTGTAGGAAAGACTGCATACATAATCACCTACAAGCAAAGAAAAATGAAGACTTGTTCTGAAGAACAACTGACGACATTTCAAGACAAAGAATAATATGATGAATGCAGTGACATCATTGATGCAGAACCTTCTAGACAAGAAGAAGCAACTAAGAAGAAATGGAAGACCAGTTCAAGAAGAATGATGTCAAGACGCAGTATCGAGACCTAAAGAAAAGTTCATAGTTCCATCATGCAGTAGATGGAAACATTGTGGGATACAAAGCAAGATTCGTAGCATGAGGCTTATCACGAAAGGAAGGCCTAGACTACGAAGAGACATTTGCAGCCAGTAAGAGTTGAAACACATACATGATGAGATTAATGAAGATCTTAACCTTTGCTACAAGGTTGAAGATGCAAGTCTATACACTAGATGGTCACATAGAATATTAGTAGCATAGGAAGCTACTTGTCACTCGAGTATAGAATGTTTTCAGTGCATAGAGAACAGAAGACAGAGGGAGTATGATGCTTCACTTCAGAGGGAGTGACTACAGAATATATTGAAGTTCGACATGGTACGACAGGATGGGCAGATTACTGATGACTCTAGGCTTTACTGAGAGTAAAGTGGATTCCAACCTTTGCTTCAAGGTTGAAGGCAGAAGACCAGTGATGCTCCTGTTATGTGTCGATGCACTATTGTTCTAGGTATGGAGGTGTGGTAGAGTACAGATGGGATCTTCCTTGGACAAGGGAAGTATGCAGTAGAGATCCTGAAGAGGTTCAGGATGATGGACTGCATGACCACACCTATGGCATCGAACATGAAGCTATTGAGTGATGCTTCATCAGAGACGGTTGATGCTATGATGTATCGTCAGATGATTGGGTCATTGATGTACCTGACGAACACGAGACCAAATATTTGCTTTGTTGTGAACACCTTGAGCCAGTACATGACAGATCCGAGAAGTGTTCACTTGATTGCTGCAAAGCATATTCTGAGGTACCTGAAGGGTACAATGGATTATGGGCTCAAGTATGATGCGAATCAGAAGATTAACCTGGAGGGTTACGTTGATTCAGATTGGGAAGGTAGTGCCATCAACAGGAAGAGTACTTCGGGATGTTGCTTCAGTATGGGATCAGGTGTGATCTCTTGGTTTAGCAAGAAGCAATCCTATGTGGCACTGAGTACAGCTGAAGCAGAGTATGTCGCAGCTTGCTCAGCTAGTTGTGAGGCAGTATGGCTGCGGAAGCTACTGTCTGATATATTTGATCTCCAGTTGGATGCTACCTATATACATTGTGACAACCAGAGTTGCATGAAGTTGTCAAAGAATCCAGTGTTCCATGACAGGTCGAAGCATATTGAGATCAAATATCACTATATCAGGGATATGGTGCAGAGAGGAGCAGTGAAGCTCCTGTATGTTGCGACAGAGGAATAGATAGCTGATGTATTGAAGAAGCCATTGGCTAGGATGAAGTTTGAGTACTTCGAAGAGAGACTTGGTGTTCTCCAGATCGAGGCTTCCTCCCATAGAAAGTGATGAGACCCATAGCCATTTTGACGAGTACGTCAGATGTAAGGGCTGAGCCATTCTGTCATGGTGAGAGGATTCAGTTCCTTCCATGTCAGATATGAGTGCTAATGTTCCATAGCCATTCTGACGAGTAGGTCAGATGTAAGAGCTGAGCCATTCTGTCATGGTGAGAGGATTCAGTTCCTTCCATGTCAGATATGAGTGCTAATGTTCCATAGCCATTCTGACGAGTAGGTCAGATGTAAGAGCTGAGCCATTCTGTCATGGTGAGAGGATTCAGTTCCTTCCATGTTAGATATGAGTGCTGAGATTGAGAGCCATTCTGATGAGTAGGTCAGATGTAAGGGCTGTGCCATTCTGTTCATGGCTAAAGGATTTAGTTCCTTCCATGTCAGATGTAAGTGCAGAAATCTCTCCTCATTGTGGGTGAGAGTCTTCCATCATTGTGGCGGAGGTGGCTCCTGCCTGGATGGGATTGTGCCATTCTGACGAGCAGGTCAGATGTAAGGGTAGTGCCATTCTGTTCATGGATAAAGGATTTAGTTCCTTCCATGTCATATGTGAGTGCTGGCCATTATGTCGAGTAGGACATATGTAAGGGCTACCTCCATTCTGATGAGTAGGTCAGATGTAAGGGCTGTGCCATTCTATTCATGGCTAAAGGATTAAGTTCCTCCCATGTCAGATGTGAGTGCTGGCCATTCTGTCGAGTAGGACAGATGTAAGGGCTACTGCCACTCTCTGGGAGAGTGGAGGCACCTAGTCCGTTACCAGGTAGCTCAGTCAGGGACTGGGGGACATTCTGACAAGGGTGTAGGATTCAGTTCCTACCAGGTCAGATGTGAGTGCACAAATATTTCATCATTGTGAGCGGATATGGTTCCAGCCTGGATGAGAGTCTCCCATCATTGTGAGCGGATGTGGTTCCAGCCTGGGTGAAAAGAACAGAGTTCTTTCATCATTGTGAGTGGATGTGGTTCCAGCCTAGATGGGATTGTTCCTTTTTGACGAGTAGGTCAGATATAAGTGCA
>LPNX010004397.1:18745-78014 GCA_001517045.1 Pseudotsuga menziesii | reverse complement strand
GGTGGATTTGGAAAGACCCCCCCTAAAGATTTACCTGATAGTTTTTAAAGGTAGCAGTATAATTCAAATATTATATGTAGTATAATATATAGTAGGATCACTAAAAGAAAAACGTCCAAGCATAGAAATAATAGACATAATATTTTGACCTAGGAAACCACAAGGGATAAAATGCAACAACCTTGTGATATAGATCTTAGCTCAAAGTATAACAGACATCCAAATACATAGTATTCACATATAGCAGAAGATCGATAAACCCCAAGAACAAAGGAGAAACTCTTCCAAAGATAGGGAATCCCGAAAAATACTTCTTCTAATTGGTAGCGAACTTCTTTCTTGAGTGGAGTGAACTTGGTTGGGTGAAAATGAGTGACACACCTTGTTATTTATAGTTGAATTTATGGTTGCTTGTTCACTTTAACTAGGGCCAACTTGCACACTTAATCTGGTCCGACTTGTCTTTTATGCATATTAATCGTTGTTTATTATTATATTTTCTAAGGCCGACTTCATGAGGATGCCTCACATAGCTACTACATCAACAATCCCTCTTAGCCAAGGAAGAGTCATCATACTATAACACCGCATATGGATATCATTTGTAAATAAAAAATGTCTCTAACATCTCTATATCATAAGCAAGTTTTTCCAACACAGTATCAGTCCATCGAGAAGTGTCAACAACTCAACCCAGTCCATCAGGGAGTCAATATGCACCAACTCAACCCTGTCCATTGGGGAACCTACATGTAACAACTCAAATTATTCTATCAAGGAGTCAACAACTCAATCCAGTACATTGGTGGTTCCACATACACCAGCTCAATCCATTCCATTGGATATCCTACATGTAATATGTGCTAGTATGCACCATTATGCACAAGTTATATGCACCAGTCTTTCCACCCTGTCACAAGGTGTCTTAGAGATCTCCCCACTCCTAAGAGTGTCTAGGAGAATGCACTAAATTTCTCCATTACATCACATGATGTCCAAGATATCTCCCCACTCAGTCATAGAGTGTCCAGGAGCATGTGTTGGTCTCTCCATCCCTTCACAGGATGTCCAATAGATCTCCCACTCCATCACAAAGTGTTCAGGAGAATGCAATGGCCCCTCCACCCCTTCACAAGGTGTCCAAGAGATATCCCCACTATATCATAGAGTGTCTGAGAGAATGTTGTGTCCTATCCACCCCTTCACAGGGTGTTCTAGAGATATCCTCACTCCATCATAGAGTGTTTGGGAGAATGCAATGGCCTCTCCACCCCTTCACAAGGTTTCTGAGAGATCTTCGCACAACATCATCAAGTGTATGAGACAATGCAGTGGTCTCTCCACCCCTTCACATGGTGTCCAAGGGATCTCCCCACTCTATCAAAAAAATTTCGAGAGAATGTCACTATAAAATCATCCTTCCCTCTCAACGAGGGAGTTAACATGGGACTAATATCCCCACTCCATCACAGAGTTACTGGGAGAAGGTACGGTCCCATTTTTAGTCATCTAGGGACTATTCTCCCCACCCTACCATAGATTTTTTGGGAGAATTCAATGCCCCATTCTGACTCATCTTCTTTTATCCAAGTCATGTGACTAATATTGGGAGAATGTTTGCTTGATGTTGCATACATCCATTTTTAGAAATGGCACATATGGAAAATGTGGGCCAAATATTCATTTGCATGGGTAATGTGGTGTAGTGATATCCATCATTGATGCACACAACCTCATAATGATTTCCATGCAACACATGTACACCAGATATTCCCTTTATAGAGAATCTGCTATTTTGTTACAAGAAGGAAATGTTTTGGGAAACACTGCTTGCATTGGCTCTCAACCTTGATACTTTTTAGGAGTCGAGACATCAACAAATATTTTGATGCCTAGATTCAAAATTGAATTCCTTGGAAAATATTGAAATCCAAGTTTTGATTGGCTAACCTAAACAAGCTGATATTTGATCAAATCAAGAACATTATCTCAAATCTATGTTGACAAAGTCAGGCCCAAAGATTCTAAATCTAGATTTAAATATTAGGAATGAATAATAGCCAAGGCCTTAAATAAATATAAGCACAGACATTGTTTTTATCAACCTCTTTATATGGTAAATTAAGTGATTTACAGAGGAGTATAATCCTATTTTACGACGTGGTTACTGCCTACCTAGTTGCTTGAATCCATGACTAACATGTTCGTATTCTTGGTATTGTTCTTGTGGTTCTATGGATTTGTTGCAACTGCAACATTTTTCCAAAATTCAAAAAAAAATTTGGGACCCTCCTTTTGCTTATATCGGTTTGATTTTCTTCTTTGATTTGATCTAATGATTCTTCAGAAAGAATTTTTCTAATGCTTGAATTGATCCACCACTTGTTTAAGTTTATCATTGCCTTTGAATGCATTTCAAGTGTTGAGTCAGAAGTTTATTTGCTTGTGCTCCCATCGTTGCGGAGAAATAATAAGCTTTAGCTTCGATATCTTTCTTTGATGCATTTGTTTCAATCGGCTGATTTTGTGGTTTCACATCGGAACATCTTGTTATTTCATTTTCCGCAACTACAAACGGCAAACTATGAAGCTCCCTGATTATTGATTGACTTTTCAAACCCCACTTTGTTTTTCATCGATCCTTGAGTTTTGGGCTTCCGTCATTGCGGCCGCAAAATGCACTATCTTTTCGGTCATTTGGTTGATTTCTCCTCCGATATAGACCTTGCCTATTGCGGAATGATTTTCCTTTATGATTCCGTCATTGCGGCTCCTTATTCCACTATCGCTCCGATGATTAGTCTTGCGAGCTCCGATGCGGATGTCTCGACGGATATCTTAGTTGTTTTACCACCTGACATTGTGGAAAGAGATTTCCTTGCGACCCCCGATCCTTATGTTTCTGCCATTCGATATTTATCCTGTCGCTCATAGTTGACCATATATATATGGGGTCGGGCATGTGGATTATTCTATTGCTATTTCCAACTATCGTGCACTGTCGTTGTCGTGCGCTGTCATTCACTCAAGCTCGCAAGGACCCCCATTGTCTATGTACCCTCGTTTCCAGGTGGCACAACCGTGGAAGCTTAACAGCCCTCTTCCCACTGGTCACGCAGCGTTGCCAAGTGGGCTCTTATTTGCTTATCTCATTCCATTCGAAGCGTTTTGTTGATGTTTCTACGGTTAGGTTTTTCTACGGTCGTTTTCCCTTAGCCCTGTTATTCACATGCATATATAGTGGGGGGGGCTTGTAGCGTAGCTGTCAGTGGGGGTGTTTTTTTTGGCCCACAGGGTAGTTTCCCTCCACAGCCATCATGCGTTTTGACCCTGTGCTTAATGGTTGGGGAGATTGATGCAGACGGTCATTACACTGTCTGCGCCAGTCTGCCCCGTTTGATGATAGGTTGTTCAGGAAGGGTCGTTCATGGCCTCCCTATGATGTTATACTAGTTTCCCCCCTTTCGTATTGCCTGTTTCTTTCAAACCAAAGCCGCGTTGTTTCAAGCATCTTGATTCGCGGTCAGTCTCGAACCTAAGCTGGTTGGGGGTTGTATAGCCCCCCGCAGCGTTATATTGACCATAGGTTGCATGGGTAGTATTTTTGTTGAGGCACACTGTAGAAAACTTGAATAAGTTACCCTGATTTTCCACGCAGCACGATGATCATGGCGCCCACATAGAGCCCGAGGTCTCTTCATTTTAATGTAGATTTGTTTCCTGCTCGAGATTTGTTGATAGAACTGTTTTGGTATTAGACAGCAGTGTTAGCTTGCACATATTTGCTTCATTTAACTAATTTTCATCATGTTAAACATAGACGAAGTAAAACACTGTACATTGTTGTCTCAATGTTCACAACTTATCCGGAAATGGCCTAATGATTATAATTTCATATATGACAGGAAGATTCCGAACTCAAAATGTCGAAGCGACAAAAGAAGAAGGCCCCTATGGTCGAAGAGGATCCCGACGTGGAATTTATCACCAAAACTGAATACATCTATGAGGACACCAAGTGCATAACTGGTGTAGAGCCTGAGTACCAGTGGGGAGAGATCTATAGGTTGATCACGCACCGAGAGGTGCCTGATATGGGCTTGGACCAAGAAGGCATATACGCCAATATAGAGAGATCTTCACTGATGAAGATTGCCACAAGACCAGATCCCTTCCCATGCTCTGAAGTGATTGGTTGGATTCTTCCCCAGGCAAATGTAACCACTATGATCTTGGAGAATGTTGACAAACAAGGCTATGCTGCCTATAGCCCAGGATATGTATCCCTGGCCTACCACCTGCCAGAAGCAAAAATATTTTTGTCTGACGATTGGTTGAAAAACATTAGAATGGACCTTGTTGAGACCCTTAAAAGAATGTTGTTTCCTGGAAGAAGTTTCAGAACCAGGCCGATAGGAAAATATGACACAGCGAGCTTAAGGGCCCCGTACAGGTTCATTGCCTTAATGCTGAATAGGATTTTTGGAAGAGCTCATGGCAAGAGCTTCAAATTAGAGTGGATGCCAATTATTTTTTATGTTGTGACCCAGGGGACCATTTTCAACTGGGCCAACATAGTGTCAAATAGTCTTTCAGCCTGTATGGCCTTAGCTTTGGGAGGAGTGTCCCAAAAGAGGTCAGAATTTTACATGAGTTCCATACTCATTGATTGTATACTGTGCAATCAACCTTCCCTGGCCTAAGGTGCATCTGGGACAGGGAGAGGATGCATGTTTACTCTGCATACAAGCCATTGTGGGATCACAAGTACCATAGTCACTACTGGGAGGTTTGTGAACATTTTGTCATGCCATTGTATACTCTCATTTTTCTGAAAGAATGTGACTGCATGTCAGAAGAGGCATTACAGGTAGTTGAAGAATATGCAGATTATTTCCTAACTAAGGATGGGCTCTACTTCAAAATGTTCGGAGGCTCCAGAGCACCCTCCCTACTACCTAAATATGCCATAAACTACATCATTCATAAAGAGGCAATTAGGCAAGTCTTCCTGGATGGCATAGGAAGCTTTTTATTTGAGCATAAGAAGGCTGCCTATCCCCCTTTTCCTTTCAAGTTAGGAAGTTATAAGTTTAATAGATTAAATAAAGTAGATGATTTTGTGGAAGAATTGGAAAAGTTTCATTTTGGTGAAATGCCCTTCCACAGAAATGACTCCCACAACAAAGTGGATGAACACTGCAAAGAGAACAACATCCATTTCGAATACACTCACCATTGGGATAGAGAAGAGTCCGTCTTCCAGAGTGCATTGAACATAACAGCCTTGAGGAAAAGGTTCAAAAATAAGATCACCACCAAAGGTGGGAAGGGGCGGGATGAACAAGCGAAAGCCGATGAAGAAGCCAGGAAAAGAAACGAAGAAGCCCAAAGGTTAACCCAAGAGGTTGAGGGATGGTTGAAGGGAGAAGATGAAGAGAAGAGAAAAGCTGCACAAGAGGTAGCTAGAAAAGTAGAAGAAGATGCAAGAAATGAATAAGACGAAAGAAAAAGAAATCTAGATGAGGAGCTTAAGAGACAGGAGGTAGAGAGGATGAAGCTGACCTAGACAGCGACAGAACAGTCAGCCTTTGACACAGCTGACGTTCAGACCCAAGACGTGGAGAACCCTGAGGTTTAGGACCCAGAAGTACCTACTGTCGGCACACCCGGACAGTCTATGGTCGCCACACTTAAACTGGTCCCCTTTGAACAAAAGATAAGGGAAGAAATACCTGATTTTAATACTATATTCTATGACAAGGAAACCAAGAGGATAGTGAAGAGAACTGAAAAGAAGGTTGCAACAGGAGGCCTGTCTAGGAAAATGATAACAGATACAACCATTGTATATGGAACAGACCGAGATCCCATATTCACCATTAGAGCAGGAGCTGCATTGATCCACACTTCGGAGGATAATGTAGACAAAATCATGACAGATATGGAGCAATCCAAGAAGTCTTCTGCTCAACTGAAAGACACATTAAGAAAAGAGAGAGAAGAAAGCAGTAAGCTGAAGAGAAAATATGAGGACATGCAAAAAGAGATGAATTCTTCGAAGGATGAACTGCAGCTCCTCCAAGCAGAGAGACAAGCTAGGGAGACTGCACAGGAGTGTCTAGAGAAAATGTAGCAAGAGTATCAAGAGCTAAGGGCGGAGAAAGAATAGCTGCTTGGGAAGATAGAGGATCTGGAGCTTCAAAAGACCACCTTAGAGGCAAGTGAGAAGTAGTCTCAAGAATGAGAGACAAAAATTCAAGAGCAGATCACTTCTCTGTCAACAGCTTTGGAGGAAGCAAAAGAGCAGCAGGTTAACCTCCAAACTTTCAAGGAACACGTGCTAGCACAAAAGGCCAAGATGTTTCAGCTGTAGACTTCCATAGAAGAGGAGAGATGAAAAGTTTTGCAGGTACATGGTCGATTGGAGGAGATTCTGGAGAACTCCTCTTATTTTATTCATAGATCTCAGGACGTCCTGGAAGTCCTGACAGGAAGAATGGCAAGGCTGGAAAATAATGAAGAAACTCCTGCAGAGCTACCCTCGAAAGATCGACAGGCCCTTAAGCAGGATTATGACTTATTAGAGTTTGCTATAAACACAACCGAGGAATTCAAAAAGGCTGTTAGAAAGACTAAAGGAGCATGCACAGAATTCTTCAGAAGGCTCCTGATTAACTACAACCGGTGCCAAGTAGAAGCTGAGCAGAGGCTAGATGTTTTTTCGGACCACAACTTATTTGTGGAAATTTCGCAGACTACCATAGAAGAGGAGGAAGCAAAAATACAGCACATTAAATCCCTTGACGACCAAATCTTAAGGAGTGAAGTAGATCATTCCTCCATCAGCGTGCAACTATTGGAGGATCAACTTCGTTTGAGTGCAGCCAGAATTGAGGCCATCAAGAACTAGGCGGCGAAGTTCGAGATAAACATTCATTTTTTGGAACCTTGCACATTTGAAGGCATCGCCTCTGAGGCTTTGGCGTGGAATAAATTTATGAATACTCAAGTGGGGCCCTCCTCGTGAATAATCTTTCACTTTTGTAATATGTAACAATTTTGTAAACACTTAAGGAAAGTGAAATTTTGGGAGGCAAAGAGTTGGGAAGCCCAAAAGGTTATTTGTGGGCAGCCCAACAGCCTCATCCTTTTTGTATAAATATAGAGGACTTGGAAGAACAAAGGGGATTTTTCCAGTTAGACAAGTAGCGAGATATTGTAAGAATAACTACTTTTTTTTGCAATAAAGAATTATTATTTGCCTGTTGGGGAAGGTTTGGTGGGACGTTACAATGTTATGCTATGGATTGGTGAAAGATGAACTATTTCGTTTTTCCAGATTTTTGTCCATTAACTGTGAGATCGTTCTAACTCTTAGAGCCTATGTTCTTGTTTGAATGATTTCTGGTTTATTCTGTGAAATTAGCACCATGATTAATGAATGCTGTTCATAAACAATTAGCCATCTAATTGTCTAAATATCTTCAATCATTCATGCATTGTGGGAAGGATTATCAACTATCTGTAGTTTCTCTATATAATGCATGTACAATATACATTACTCATTGATAAGTTACAATTTGGCTCCCCGAGGATAGATAGGTAGTTAGTTTTACTTTGTTACTACATATGGGATTTAGGTGCTTGTGAGTTCTAAGATGAAAGGTAAGAACCTGCGGATCACTTTGTGACTACTCTTTGCATCCTTTATCACCATGCATTGTTAATTAGGCACGTGCATATCATACTTTAAGTCAAAATACAAAAATATATATACGGTGGACTGGGCCACAACCGGTAAACCCTTTTGTTACTTGAACTACGATAGCCGGACCGCAAATCGGATGGATTCCCTACACCAAACAACCACAGGCTAGTTGGGAACGTTGACTGGGGAGAATCCGTTGCTGTTGTTGCCTGCGAATTTCCAAGCCTCAACAGTTTTTGGCGCTAGAAGGAAGGCTGCCAATGCATGCCTGGCCGTGGAAACCTATTTTCCCAAGATTACCCCACCAGCAGATATTTGGAAGCTTTTGACCTGAACCAAGTATTTGGGACCTGAAAGAATGTGTAGAGGTAGACTCACAGGCTTTGTTCTACCTTTGAAGCAAGTAAGCCTAGTTTCACCTTATGTTGCTCTTTGCTTAGACTCTTGTTCTTTCACCTTCGCTCATGGCTGGTATAAATGTGAATCAACCCAACCCACTGCCGGATTGGAGAGCTAGATCACCTTTGAACCTAACACCTCCTTTGCATAACCTACCTCAAGATTTTGAAAAGCTACTGCCTAAGTTTGATCTCAAGGAAAGGATTGTTGTAGATGACCACTTGCAAAGTTTCTATTTAGCAGTAGAAAGGTTGAGGGCTGGGGAGTACGAAGATGTGGTCTGTAGATTTTTCCCACATACCTTTAAAGGAGTAGCAGCATCCTGGTATCTCGGTTTTCCTGCAAACTCTATTCCTGATTAGGACACCTTCGAAAGGATTTTCAGAAGTAAATACGCAGCCCAAAAGACACATGCCTCACTATTGAAAGGTCTTGGTTTGTTAAAAAAAGAGAAGGATGAGAAGGTGCATCATTTTACTCAAAGGTTTTCAACATACCTAAAGAACTTCTCTGAAACTGACAGACCCTCAAACAAGGTCCTAATTGAATATTATACCTCAGCCCTAGGACCTGAGCTGGCCATGTTTGCCAAAATGAAAGCCAGAGCTGCTTTGGTAGAGACTTATGAAGAAGCAGAAAGGGTAGAGACTGAAAAGGAAAGTATAGAAGACTATCCCGAGCTACCTGAAGAAAACACTACCAGGAGAAGAGCCTTATTGCTGTCTAAACCTAAAGACAAACAATCATATGATTTTGACGGAATGCTGAAAATGATTCAAAAACTCTCCAACTGGATAATAGATCTGGAAAAGGAAAAGGAAATTTAGAAAAATTATAAACCCTACTACCAAAAAAGGGGGGATAACAACCAATTGAAGATCCCTTCACCCAATTCAGCATCAATGAATATAATAGAGGTAGGGGGGATAATTTCTGCACTTTTCACCAACAACCTCATTCTGAAAAGAAGTGTCCACAATGGTTAAATTCAATGACATTGGTTATGAATCAGCTGCTAGACTCTAAATTGAATAAGAACAGTGGTAAAGAAGAAAATAATTACCAGACCATAGAGAAACAAGAAGATGATACCATGTTTTTATGGGATGGTGTCTCGTTGTTCGACACAGAAGAGAGTGCTCTTAAATCTGAATACACACCTACAGCAACAAAAGACATGGATCTGATAATTAAAAACAATGCAACAATGTCAAAGATTAAGAGGTTGCAATCGAATGTCAAAAGACAGATAAATGCCAATATTGAAGATAAAACACCTGAAGCCACTACTGTCAACCAGGAAATAGAGCCAATCAGCGAGCCTGTCAAACTTGTGGAAGAACAGGTAGGTGTTAATGAAGGAAACACTGAAGAAATTGAGGAGCTTAAAAAAGATATACCCACTCAAAACCAACCGAGAGAAGAAGACATAGAACCAAGTTGGGAAGAAAAAGATAAAACCCCGCCTTTTCTTTTGACCCTAGAAATGCTGAATCATAAGGTGCATAATTGCTTGGTAGATTCTAGATCATCGGTGAATGTTATGCCACTTGAGGTTTGCAAAAAGATTAATGGGCAGCCAGAGCCCACAGCCTGGGAAGTAGTGTAGTTAGATAGAATAGGTGTCAAAGTAGTGGGAGAAATGAAGAATGTTCTCATACGCTTGTCTGCAAATAACAAGATATGTCAATTTATTGACATTATGGTGGCTGACGTACCGGATGGATATGGGCTTATTCTTAACCAAGATTGGTCTGCCAGGTTAAAGGGTTATTTTGCTTCAGATTGGTCTCATTTTTGGTTACCTCTTAAGGGTACCCAAAATCAGATTAAAATTTTGAGAGAACCTTACATGAAGCATACTGTCACTAAGCTGGGAGAAGGTAATGAATCTGCTAATTCTATCCTGGGAAATTATCTAACAGAGCTTGAATTAAGATATCATACTTCAGGAAAGGCCAGTTCTAGAATTGACATTCAGCCTAAGCTCCTTCAACTTCCTCAGGCTGATAAGGATGACTGTAAACTAGTAGACATGGTTTTGATTTCAAAAATGGTACAATTAGACCATGGATAGGTTTTTGGCCTACACTACAGCCTAGCCCTTTAACTTGTTGGATTGAAAAAATTTGTTTTTAGGGCGGGCACACATTTTTCTTTCCCTTTTTGCTTTGTACATAAATAAATTGATGTTGTTTTCTTTTAGTTTAATGCTTTGTTGCTAGTTCTTTTGGTTTTGAATAAAGAGGCAAACTTTTGGTTCCAATGGAAACATCAGGGTTCTTAATTAACTGAAATCTTGAGCAAAAGACTGTGCGTTTAACCAAGTGAATGTATCCTAGTGGGTAGTGTTCCTAATTGGCCATGCATTCATTGAAGCCCTACTTAACCCCTGTAAATAACTCAGAATTAAGAGGTCTGGAATACTATTTCGAGGCTCCATCCATTTCACATCTAAAGTGTCCAAGGGAGTGATAGCGAAGGACCAACAGAAAAGAAGCAAGGTAAATAGTATATCATATATAAATGATCCCATGCCATAATTTTAGAAAAGCTAAAAGCTATCAAGAGTCAAGACTCCTTGAAGAAATAATCCATATCAAAGGAAAGTATCAAAAGCATAAATTTCAAATTGCCAAAAGTTTCTCTCCGTCCGTGAGATGAAAAGTAAATTCTTCTCTCACACAAAAGGACACTATGGATAGATGAGCCTGAATAAAATTCAAAAAGAAACGCAGATGGAGGACTCACAAGAACTAAAGTTCAAATGGCACAAAAGTGCACTTGGCATGGGAATGAGGAACAAAGGGATAGTGTTGTTTACCATATGTTACAATCCTGTGGTGTCCGAGCTAGAAACTACCTAAAGAGAGGGATAAAATAAATCTCACTTATTAGGCCTCAAAAGAGTTATTTAGACTTGTAAATATTTTGAGTATTCTCACTACCCAAAGAATGAAATACTTCTCAATGATTTAAATGCATGGGATTGGCCAGCTTAGGAATACTAGTATCTAGAGGAATTCAACGTTTGAGCTAGACAGTTTTTTACTGGGAAGAAGTTAAGACAGAAATCTGGGGTTCACCAGATAGTCGCCAATTGTTGCAGTTGCAACATTTTCCCAAAATTCAAAAAAAAATTCGAGACCCTCCTTTTGCTTATATCGGTTTGATTTTCTTCTTTGATTTGATCTAATGATTCTTCAGAAAGACTTTTTCTAATGCTGGAATTGATCCACCACTTTTTTAAGTTTATCATTTCCTTTGAATGCGTTTTCAAGTGTTGATTCGGAAGTTTATTTGCTTGCGCTCCCGCCGTTGCGGAGAAATAATAAGCTTTAGCTTCGATATCTTTCTTCGATGAATTTGTTTCAATCGACTGATTTTGTGGTTTCACGTCGGAACATCTTGTTATTTCATTTTCCGCAACTGTGGACGTCAAACTACGAAGCTCCCCGATTATTGATTGACTTTTCAAACCCCGCTTTGTTTTTCGTCGATCCTTGAGTTTTGGGCTTCCACCATTGCGGCCGCAAAATGCACTAGCTTTCCGGTCATTTGGTTGATTTCTCCTCCAATGTAGACCTTGCCTATTACCGAATGATTGTCCTTTATGATTTCCTCATTGAGGCTCCTTATTCCACTATCGCTCTGACAATTAGTCTTGTGAGCTCCGAAGCAGATGTCTCGGCGGCTATCTTAGTTGTTTTACCACCCAACGTTGCGGAAAGATATTTTCTTGCGACCCTCGATCCTCATGTTTTTGCCATCCGATATTTCTCCCGTCGCTCATAGTTGACCATATATATATATGGGGTCGGGCATGTGGATTATTCTATTGCTATTTCCAACTATTGTGCACTGTCGTTGTTGTGCGCTATCATTCGCTTAAGCTCGTAAGGACCCCCGTTGTCTATGTACCCTAGTTTCCAGGTGGCGCAACCGTGGAAGCTTAACAGCCCTCTTCCCATCGGTCACACAGCGTTGCCAGGTAGGCTCTTATTTGCTTATCCCGTTCCATTCGAAGCCTTTTGTTGATGTTTCTACGGTTAGGTTTTTCTACAGCCGTTTTCCCTTGGCCCCGTTATTTACATGCATATATAGTGGGGGGGCTTGTAGCGTAGCTATCAACGGGGGCATTTTTTTGGCCCACAGGGTAGTTTCCCTCCATAGCCGTTATGCGTTTCGACCCTACGCTTAATGGTTGGGGAGATTGGTGCAAACGGCCGTTACACTATCTGTGTTAGTCTGCCCCGTTTGATGATAGGCTGTTCGGGAAGGGTTGTTCATGGCCTCCCTGTGATGTTATACTGGTTTCCCCCCTTTTGTATTTCCCGTTTCTTTCAAACCAAAGCCACGCTGTTTCAAGCGACCTGATTCGCGGTCGGTCTCGAATCCAAGCTGGTTGGGGGTTGTATAGCCCCGCACAGCGTTATATTGACCATAGGTTGCATGGGTAGTATTTTTGTTGAGGCACATCATAGAAAACTTGAATAAGTTCCCCTGATTTTCCACGCAGCGCGATGATCATGGTGCCTGCAGAGAGACCAAGGTCTCTTCATTTAATGTAGATTTGTTTCCCGCTCAAGATTTGTTGATAGAACTATTTTGTTAATAGATAGCAGTGTTAGCTTGCACATATTTGCTTCATTTAACTAATTTCCGTCATGTTAAACATAGATGAAGTAAAACACTGCACATTGTTGTCTCAATGTTCGCAACTTATCCAGAAATGGCCTAGTGATTATAATTTCATATAGGACAGGAAGATTCCAAACTCAAAATGTCGAAGTGACAAAAGAAGAAGGCCCCTGTGGTCGAAGAGGATCCCGACGTGGAAGTTATCACCGAAACCGAATACATCTATGAGGACACCAAGTGCATAACTAGTGTAGAGCCTGAGTACCAGTGGGGAGAGATCTATAGGTTGATCACGCGCCGAGAGGTGCCTGATATGGGCTTGGAGGAAGAAGGCATATACGCCAATATAGAGAGATCTTCACTGATGAAGATTGCCACAAGACCAGAGCTCTTCCCATGCTCTGATTTAAGATGGATTCTGCCCCGGGAAGATGTAACCACTATGATCTTGGAGAATGTTGACAAACAAGGCTATGCTGCCTATAGCCCAAGATATGTAGCCCTGGCCTACCACCTGCCAGAAGCACAAATATTTTTGTTTGACGATTGGTTGAAAAACATCAGAATGGACCTTGTTGAGACCCTCAAAAGAATGTTGTTTCCTGGAAGAAATTTTAGAACCAGGCCGATGGGAGAATATGACACAGCAAGCTTAAGGGCCCCATACAGGTTCATTGCCTTAATGCTCAATAGGATTTTTGGAAGAGCTCATGGCAAGAGCTTCAAATTAGAGTGGATGCCAATTATTTTTTATGTTGCGACTCAGGCGACCATTTTCAACTGGGCCAACATAGTGTCAAATAGTCTTTTAACCTGTATGGCCTCAGCTTTGGGAGGAGGGTCCCAAAAGAGGTCAGAATTTTCCATGAGTTCCATACTCATTGATTGTATACTGTGCAATCAACCTTTCCCCGGCCTAAGGTGCATCTGGGACAGGGAGAGGATTCCTGTTTACTCTGCATACAAGCCATTGTGGGCTCACAAGAACCACAGTCACTACTGGGAGGTTTGTGAACATTTTGTCATGCCATTGTATACTCTCATTTTTCTGAAAGAATGTGACTGGATGTCAGAAGAGGCATTGCAGGTAGTTGAAGAATATGCAGATTATTTCCTAACTGAGGATGGGCTCTACTTCAGAATGTTTGGAGGCTCCAGAGCACCCTCCCTACTACCCAAATATTCCACAGCCTACATCATTCATAAAGAGGCAGTTAGGCAAGTCTTCTTGGATGGCATAGGAAGCTTTTTATTTGAGCATAAGAAGGCTGCCTATCCCCCTTTTCCTTTCAAGTTAGGAAGTTATAAGTTTACCAGAGTAAAGAAAGCAGATGTGCTTGTGGAAGAATTGGAAAAGTTTCATTTTGGTGAAATGCCCTTCCATAGAAATGACTCCCACATCAAAGTGGTTGAACACTGCAAAGGGAATAAGGTCCATTTCAAATACACTCACCATTGGGACAGAGAAGAGTACATCTTTCGTAGTGCATTGAACATAACAGCCTTGAGGAAAAGGTTCAAAAAGAAGATCATCACCAAAGGTGGGAAGGGGCAAGATGAACAAGCGAAAGCTAATGAAGAAGCTAGGAAAAGAAACAAAGAAGCCCAAAGGTTAGCCCAAGAGGCTAAGGGATGGCTGAATTGAGAAGAGGAAGAGAATAGAAAATATGCACAAGAGGCAGCTAGAAAAGCAGAAGAAGATGCAAGAAATGAAGAAGAAGAAAGAAAAATAAATCTAGATGAGGAGCTTAAGAGACAGGAGGCAGAGAGGATGAGGCTGACCCAGATAGCGACAGAACAGTCAGCCTCTGAAACAACTGACGTTTAGACCCAGGACATGGAGAACCCCGAGGTTCAGGACCTGGAAGTACCTGCTATCAGTACACGTGGACATTCTATGGTCCCCACACTTAAACTGTTCCCCTTTGAACAAAAGATAGGGGAAGAAATCCCTGATTTTAATACTATATTCTATGACAAGGAAACTAAGAGGATAGTGAAGAGCACTAAAAAGAAGGTTGCAACAGGAGGCCTATCTGGGAAAATGATAACGGATACAACCATTGTATATGGAACAAATTGAGATCCCAGATTCACCATTAGAGCAGGAGCTGCATTGATCCACGCTTCGGAGGATAATGTAGACAAAATCAGGACAGATCTGGAGCAATCCAAGAAGTCTTCTGCTCAACTGAAAGACACATTATGAAAGGAGAGAGAAGAAAGCAGTAAGTTCAAGAGAAAATATGAGGACATGCAAAAAGAGATGAAGTCTTCAAAGGATGAACTACAGCTCCTCCAAGCGGAGAGACAAGCTAGGGAGACTGCACAGGAGTGTCTGGAGAAAATGCAGCAAGAGTATCAAGAGCTAAGGGCAAAGAAAGAACGGCTGCTTGGGAAGATAGAGGATCTGGAGCTTCAAAAGACCACCTTGGAGGCAAGTGAGAAGTAGTCTCAAGAACGAGAGACAAAAATTTAAGAGCAGATCACTTCTCTATCAACAGCTTTGGAGGAAGCAAAAGAGCAGCAGGTTAACCTCCAACCTTTCAAGGAACATGTGCTGGCACAAAAGGCCAAGATGTTTCAGCTGCAGACTGCCATAGAAGAAGAGAGATGCAAAGTTTTGCAGGTAGATGGTCGATTGGAGGAGATTCTGGAGACCTCCTCTTATTTTATTCATAGATCTCAGGACGTCCTGGAAGTCCTGATGGCAAGAATGGCAAGGATGGAAAATAACGAAGAAACTCCTGCAGAGCTGCCCTCGAAAGATCGACAGGCCCTTAAACAGGATTATGACTTATTAGAGTTTGCTATGAACACAGCCGAGGAATTCAAAAAGGCTATTAGAAAGACTAAAGGAGCATGCGCAAAATTATTCAGAAGGCTCCTGATTACTGACAACCGATGCCAAGTAGAAGCTGAGGAGAGGCTAGATGTGTTTCCAGACCACAACTTATTTGTGGAAATTTTGCAGACTGCCATAGAAGAGGAGGAAGCAAAAATACAGCACATTAAAGCCCTTGACGACCAGATCTTAAGGAGTGAACTAGATCATTCCGCCATTAGCGTGCAGCTATTGGAGGATCAACTTTGTTTGAGTGCGGCCAGAATTGAGGCCATGAAGAACCAAGCGATGAAGTTCAAGATAAACATTCATTTTTTGGAACCTTGTGCGTTTGAAGGCATCACCTTCGAGGCTTTGGCGTGGAAGAAATTTATGAATACTCAAGTGGGGCCCTCCTCATGAATAATCATTCACTTTTGTAATATGTAACAATTTTGTAAACACTTAAGGAAAGTGAAATTTTGGGAGGCAAAGAGTTGGAAAGCCCAAAAGGTTATTTGTGGGAAGCCCAACAGTCTCATCCTTTTTGTATAAATATAGAGGACTTGGAAGAACACAGGGGATTTTTCCAGTTAGACAAGTAACGAGATATTATAAGAAGAACTACTTTTTTTTGCAATAAAGAATTATTGTTTGCCTGTTGGAAAAGGTTTGGTGGGACATTCTAATGTTATTCTATGGATTGGTGAAAGATGAACTATTTCGTTTTTCCAGCTTTTTGTCCATTAACTGTGAGATCGTTCTAACTCTTAGAGCCTATGTTCTTGTTTAAATGATTTCTGGTTTATTCTGTGAAATTCCCACCATGAGTAATGAATGTTGTTCATAAAAAATTAGCTATCTAATTGTCTAAATATCTTCAATCGTTCATGCATTGTGGGAAGGAATATCGGCTATCTGTAGTTTCTCTTTATAATGCATGTTCAATATACATTACTCATCGATAAGTTACAATTTGGCTCCCTAGGTGTTATCACTCAGAAAATACCCAGGTTGTGGAAAGTAGATCTCGAGGTAACAGAAAAACCACTTTTAGAAAGAAACTGGCTTTTCTTTCTAGAGAGGGATCTCTCGAATACAGATTTGACAAGGCCAGATATATATCAACAGTCAAAGATTGTAAAAACGGTTGAAACAACACATAACCATTGGGAAAATGGAGTCACATACAATAAAGATATCGCAAAGACACATGCATGAGATTTTTATCAAAGGCAAGATAACCATTCCATCACAGTCATTCATCTAGTTCAGGTGAAACAGAAGAGATAATGAACAGCCCATTAATACAGAGCATCAACGATGAGTTCTATATTAAATTTAGTAGAAGAATGTATAGAATTTCTAAAACGATGACCAGAGCATAAATATTATGAATTCTAATCATTCAACGCTGTATTTCAGAAATGAAGAAAATAGAATGGAGTGTTACACAGGAAAGCACAATCACATAAGGAAAGAAATACGGACTGTAATGTAAACGATACATGAATCTCTAATAATTCTTATGCATTCACTCTGCTATTCAAAAATAATATGTCTTCAAAATCATTCAACAACACGATGAGTTTCAACCCCCATCAAATAAAATAGATGCCAATATATACATAAATTGATTCATTTTCCAAGAAGATTCATAACTGAATGACTGGCTTAATTAAAGTCTTGTAACTAAATTCTTAACTTCTAGGAATAAACTACAGCTTCAATCCTAAGTGATCATTAAATTAAATCAACTTGGTACAAGGCCTATCCCAGCAGCTCCTCAGCGAGCGACATCTGTCCTCATGAATGAAGGATGTATTTTGTCTTTCTGAACCTTTCCACGGCTCTCCATTGCTCCGCACTTGGGGTATCATATTCCATCATCTCTCAAATTGACACTTCCAACTCCATGTAAGCTTCATAGGACACCTTGGGCAATCTTTCCCTGATAATCAGGAATTTTTGTAAGATTTCGAAATCCTCTGTCAGTTTGTCCACAATAACTTTCCCTGTTAGGCCTTTTTCCAAATCATCAAATTTGGAATGATCCATGCGACTTTGAACTAACAAGCTGTGATAGTGCTCCTAAGAAAACATCCGTCCCTCTTCATCCCAAAAGGAAGGCAGGCTGTCTTCAAATAGCTCTTTGAAAGCTTGCTTGAAATTGTTAACCTATGAAACCATTTCATCAGCTTTGTCCTGGACTATCTTCATTAAATGATGCTTGTGGATAAGCCTTTTAGCGCATAGTGCTATTAATATTCTGTCATTTACTCCTATATCATGTAATTTCTACTATGATAATGAATTTAAAAAATTCAATGTGTTCTGGGCGGTGGCAAGGGGTCTTCTTTCCATATTTTCATTCACTAACTTTAGTCTTTGGTGGGCCAAACTGATCAATATACTTTGATCATCGATAAGGTTCAGATAGTGCCTGAATTTAGTAATCTCTATAGATAAGGTGTCCCAAATGATGTGCTTTGCCCCCTGTAGAGGACCTTTCCCAATGTTTCTTTCTTTCAGTTCATTGAATTTCTTTTGCATCTAATTTCTATCTTGCAATATTTTATTTTTATTCTCACTTTCTTTGGCCAACTCGGACTTTATCTTTTCATTTTCTACCTTTAACTCTTTTATTTCTTCATCCTTTAAGCTTACCTGGGACATAGGTACTAACAAATCATATACAGAAAAATCATTTAATGGTTTCTCAATATTTACAATGGACAGGTCCTCATCAGTGGGAGTCTGACTCATCAATTCCTCCATGATCTCCTTTTCATCATTTTGGTCCTTTTTCAGCAGGGAGATTTGAGATATCAGCGCACTCCGTTCAGTTTCCCACCTGTCTTTTTCATCTTGTAATTTAACAGCTCTCCCTTTATGTTCCATCATCTCCTGGTGGATCTTGTCTTTCTCTTCTTGCCATGCCAAAAATTCGGATGATTGAACATGCTCAGTGCTTGGGATCTTCAACTTTTTCTTCAAAGCTTGGAGGGCGTTGTCCTTCTCTTCCAACATTCTTCTGATAGCTTGGGTGTTATCTCTTTCATTCCCTGAACTGATAATATCTGCTTGTAACTTTTTAATCTGAATGGCATTGGCCTTATTTTCAACTTTTTCATGTTTTAATTGAACCTCTAACTTATCTACCAAAATTTGTAGCTTATTGATTCTCATCATAGCTTGCAACAGATCTGAATAAATAATGTCACTTGTTTGCTTATGTAGCTGTATCTTGTCGGGTACACTAATCTTGTCCAACCTTATTTCCATCTTCGACATCTTTTTATAATTCACCATGGCCAACTTGAAGGTATTTCTTTCTGTATCTCTGGCAGAAATCAAGAAGGTTTTTGGATTGGTTAAACTCCTTACCTACGAGAGTAAACTCCTTGTCTCTTCAAGAGACTGCTTTCGCTTCTCCATATAACTGGCCTTGAGTTCCTCTTTGGATTTGAAAATTGGGCTTGATTCTGAACCATCTACACTTTTAAAAGAAAACTGATTTACCTGTACAGATTTCGTTGGGACTAAAGCAACTCTCTTGAAATCATCAGAAATTTCTCCACTTAAAACTCCACCAACTTGAAACAATTTGGATTTTTTGTGTGACCCATCTTCATCCACTTCCATGCTCTCGACCTTAGAAAGACTTCTTTTAATTACAACATTAGGACTCTCTGTCACTTGGGATACCGCAACTGGTACAATACTTGCATCTTCATTAGACCTTGGAGTCTCCATAAACTGCAACAGATTGGCTGTTTCATTCAAACCTTCAATAAACTGGTGGTCAAATGGCTTGTTTTTGTTTGCCTGCTTCCTCAGGGAAATTATATGGTGGGGATCATAATTTTCCTTTGGCTCTTTTTGGAATTACATGCTTCCCAACAGTTTTTCAATAAACACCAAGGCACCTTTATTTTTGAAAATAAAAGAGCCAACCTCGAGAGGGAATTTGATATTTGAAGATTTTTTAAAGGCTCCAAAATGTTCTTCCTCTGAATGTAACCTTTGCCTCATGAACTCTAATGAAAAAATTCTTGGATTTAGGAAAGCGGGTAGCCTGTAAGGCTCCCCAGTAAATCCATATATCCTCAACACAGTGGAATCTTTATACGGGAACTAGTCTCTAACTCGGTCCTCAGGCGAGGAATGCATCAGGCATTTCATCTCTTCTAACACACGGGACAACACTTCATCGAACAACATTTTATATATTTCTGACATGATTGAATTACCAAACTCAAACATGTTGATTTGCTTGGGCAAATCAGAAGAGAAGATGGTACTCAAAAACTGTAATTCAGTAATGTTTGAACACAACAACATGTTCAACAAGTAAGTTTGAAATTTAAAGAACGTGACCTTTGGGAATTCACTTAATTGAAGATGGATTGCTTATGCCAAGTACTCATCTAGACTGAATATAGGAACCGATTGAGACTCGGAACCTAAGGAACTTATTTTCACTAAAAAACCAAGGATGACTTCATTTACGTGACAATCATCATCAAGACCCAAAATTTGACAAACTAAGGATATCACTAATTGAACTTCATCTTTAAAAATATGCACATGGTAGGGTAGGAAAAGACCATCTAAGGACTGACCTTCTTTCAAAATGCTGGACAGGAATTTGCAACGAACTTCAGTTCCACAACTTTTCTACAATTCAGCAAGAATCGACTCATTTACAGGTTCACGACTGTTAGGGTAACTGTCAGGCAAGTTTAGGTTTTTGCGGATGAATTTGGCATTAATTTTACAGAGTATTTCGGAGGAATACTGACTCACAATGACTCTCTGAGAAGGGGAATAATTAACTATGCACCATTCTGTGAACTCAGGAAAATGCAGAGTTTGTTTGACAGCAAAATAATATAAAAAGGATTTACAGACATTCAAGACATCATTGCCCTATGAATTATACTGCCACAACCTCTCCTTACTGATTGATACACTTCCTATGGACAGAAAAGGGTCACACACTCCTCTATCCCTATCAACTAGATAATCTTCCCTGTCATCTAAAATGCGACCGGACCCTTCCAATTCCTTTCCCTGGTCCATAATTTAGTTGATAATGGTAATTAGATGGACAAATTATGGGTGTTTGAGCCTTACCTGTTATTGCAGCTGCGTGTGTTCAAAATTGACAGTTGAAGGTTGACGAACACGCAGGTCTTTTTCACCCGTCTGGTGCCAATAAAATAATCACCAAACAAGTCAACTATGCTTTTATAGGACCCCACTCCGGAGGCTCCCTTTGGCGGTTTCCACCAAATCACTTTTGCCTCCAGAACGCACCACGATCGACCACGTGTACAATGGTTTCTATTCTGCTACTGCCCTTTACATCCAACTACTGTGCAACTTTCCGCTCTAGATCCATCAGCAGCTGTCGATCTAATTTGCCTTTATTTTTCAACCATCGGATCAGGAAACACGTACCTAATTCCGCTGCGCGTCCTCATCTTATCCATCGTGCAATTTCTCGCTCTAGATTCATCTACGATCGTCGATGTAATTCGCCTTTATTTCCTCGCCGTCCGATCAAGTGACACGTACACAACTCTGCTGGGTTTCTTTGTGTTAACAAACGTGTAGTTTCACAAGGCAGAGTTCACAAAGACCGTAGATCTCATCAAGCTGGAGTGACGACCGTTGATTTCTATGTTACATCGAACACCCGCATGTACCTATCCTTCTTGCATCTTTTGGATAGCGGACACAATATAGGCCATTGATCTCCATCTTTTCACTTCACACCATTAGATCCTTTGATAACTCATCGTTTTTCGCCTCTTGCCATACTTTCATACCATAAAATTTTAACCAAAGTATTACAAATGACCATTATCTCTTCCTCACTATGATCTTTTCAAGCCTCTGCTAAGTAGGGTGTTAACAACTGGCTCCATCTGGGGATGATATCCTCCCCGCGAGGTATCAAAGAACTCGTAGACCAGTTGCATATTTTTTATTTTTCACAATAACTTCCAGAAAACTCATCTTTTGTTTTTCGTAGATATATTATTTTTTGTTTTTAGAAAGGAAATCATGCCTCCTGAATCTTAGGGCCTTCACTGCGGGCTTCAAAGACATTCGGCTTACCATTCGTGTTGACTTTGTAAAGAAAAACAAATATTTGCAGGCTATAATACAAATTTTACCCTCCTCCTTAGGATAGGTAATGTTTCAGATACCTTCAATTGACAGGGTTACTATCTAGAGGAACACTGTTCGAATATTCTAGCAAAAATGCATTTTGTCCTCTGTAGCCAGCAACAATGTAAGGACCTACCCACATATGATCAAACTTCCCATGTTTGTCTTCTTTGGGAGCATCCCACTTCAAGACTAAATCATCAATCTGAAATTGTTCTTCTTTGATTCTTCTGTCAAAAGTGTTTTTCATTTTTTCTTGATGTGAATGCACCTTGTCATAAGCCTTATTCCTTTGCTCATCCAGTTCAATAATCTGATTTATCCTCCTTTGCATATGATTTGGTTCTTCTTGCTGATCTTGGAAATATCTCATAACTGGAACACCTAATGATGCTGAAAAAACGACTTCAGTCCCATACACCAGTTGGAATGGAGACATGCCAATCGCCCTTTTGGTACTAATCTTGTCAGCCCAAAGAGCATACTTGAGCTTGGTGTGCCAATACCTTTTATTGTCTTCCAAGAGCTTCCTGATGATCCTTACTAAGCTTTTATTCGAAGATTCAGCGAACCCATTTCCCTGCGGATAATAGACAGTTGAATGATTGAGGCTTATATGGTACTTGTGACAGAAATCAATCATTTTATTGGATTTAAATGCAATTGCATTGTCTGTTACTATTCTTCTAGGACATCCGAATTGAGCCAATATATTTTCCTCAAGAAAGTCCATGATCACATTTTCAGTGGCTCTTCTAGTGGGAATCGCCTCAATCCACTTTGTAAAATAATCTGTAGCTATCAAAATCCATTTGTGTTGTCCTGATGAATTGGGGTTTATTTCGCCAATAAAATCCAAACCCCGCTGCTGGAAAGGAGCTTCTACTGTTATGGGATTCAAAGGGAGAGGAAGCACCTTCCTTTTTCCGTCGAAAACTTGGCATTGATGACACTTACTGGTTTCTTTATACACGTTTGAAAATAATGTAGGCCAATAATAGCATGCTCTTAGAATTTTGTTTGCAGTGACTTTCCAAGAATGATGTCCTCCACAATCCCCCTTATGAAATTCTTTAACTGTATGCTGAGCTTCATTTTCTAAAAGACATTTCAGTAGCACACCTCCGGGGTCCTTCCAATAAAGATACTGATTTATAATACAAAACTTAGCAGCCTTCAATTTTATGGATCTTTCCCTTGACTTACTCAGTCCTTCTGGTGTTTGTAAATTTCGAAGGACGTAAACAATATTAGAATACCATGGAGATGCCACAAAATCAACCATCACTTCCACTCCTGTATCCAACTGCTCAGCTTGGGGAGATATGAGATTAATTTGTAAAGCCTCACAATTTGAATTAGCCATTATCTTAGCTAATCCTTGACCTCTAACCAACTTGGTAGGCTTTATCTCTATGTCGTACTCCAGCAATGTGGCTATCCACTTCGCTCTTCTGCCTTCTAGATCTGGTTGTGTCAAAATCCCTTTTACTGCAGCAGATGGAACATGTGCAATTATATGTGAATGTAGAATATACACTCTAAAATCTTTCAATGCTTTGACTAAAGCATATGCTTGTTTATCCATGATGTCATATTTCAATTCTCCATCCCTCAACATTTTGCTAAAAAATGCTATGGGTTGTTCCAGGTTCTCATTATTCTTTTGCAATAAAACTGCTGCGATAGTATATTCTGAAGCATAGGAAAATACTGAGAAATCTTTGGTGGAATCTAGACTCACCAACACAGGAGCATCTGATATTTCTTTTTTGATTTCCCAAAAAGACTTTCTATCTTTGCCATTCCATTTCACCTCATGGCCTTTCTTCAACATATTTGTGATATTCATTAGGATCTCAGCGAAACTTGGCATGAACCTTCTTAGAAAATTCACTTGTCCCAAGAAAGATTGTATCTCCTTCTTACTTCTGGGTTCACCTACTTTCAAAATTGCACTTACTCTTTCAGGGTCAATTTTTATCCCATATTTAGATATTATATGACCCAGCAACTTTCCTTCCTCTAATGCAAAATTTGATTTCTTTGGATTCAATGATATACCAAATTTCCTGCATTTCATGAAAATTTTCTCTAGGTGATGTAGATGCTCTTTGTCAGATTTTGAATAGACGGTGATGTCATCCATGTATATTACCACGAAATTGCCAATTTCTCCTGCAAAAGCAATGTCCATAGCTCGATAGAAAGTATCCCCTACATTCATTAGACCGAAAGGCATCTTTGCATACATAAAAGTGCCCCAAGGTGTAGTAAAGGCAGTTTTCTCTTGGTCTTCAGGTAATACTTTGATCTAATTATAGCCAGAAAAGCCATCCAGCATTGAAATCCTCTCGGCCCCAACTACCTTTTACAATATATGGTCCATCTTTGGTAAAGGATAATTATCTTTCATAGAAACTTTGTTTAGATTTCATAAATAGATACACAATCTTATTTCTCCATTCTTTTTTCTAACAGGGACCAAGTTTGCAACCCACTTTGAAAACCTCAGAGTTACAATGATCTTGGCATCAAATAACTTTTTAATTTCCTTCTCAATAATGGGAAGCAGTTTAGGGTTTATCCTTCTAAGCTTCTGCTTGAAAGGTTTCTCCCCAGGCTTTATAGGAATAGTATGCTGTATGATAGATGTATCATATTCTTTGAGATCTTCATAACTCCACGCAAAGACATCTGTATATTTTTTCATTAACTTCACATATTCTTCTTTTTCTTTTTCGGGCAATTTCTTGGATACCTTGATAATCTTAGGATTCTCCTTAGTACCAATATTCCTATCTTCAACAGCATCCTCAACAGGCTTTACTTTTGGGTTCTTAGCAACATCATTTTGATCAAAAAAAATTTCCAGAGGAATCAGACCTCTTGGTATGAAATTGTTTTTTAATTGAATAATATCTTTACCTCCCAGGGTTCCCTTTAACTTTTCAGCACCATCCCTTTCTTCATCAGGTCCCTCATCATCATTTTGAATACTTTCATCATTGTCATTTTCGGTGTCAATAGGAGTATTCACAAACTCTCTTGAGAGTTATAGGAACCTTCTGATCTCCATATCATCTTCGAACACCTGCCACTATTTGGAATTATCAGGAATAGATGGTCTATTCACAATCTTGACCTGGTATTCCCTTTGGCCAGCAACAGGGGTTTCAAATTTTTTAGCAGCCACAGCTAAAGAATCAGCTACCAAATTTTCATGTCTGGGAACTACCTGAATTGTATGCTCTATAAAGAAGTTTCCCAACATATCCCATACTTCATTTCTATAAGCCCTCATCCGAGGATGCCTGGTTTGATAGCTCTCATTTACTTGATTTATCACCAACTCTAAATCTCCTAAGACCCTTATTTTTTGAGCTCCCAAGTCCTTCAAAGCATGCAATCCCAGTAATAGAGCTTCATATTCGGCCACATTATTTGTACATTCAAATGTTAATTTATATGATAAAGCTTTAAAATCCTGAATAGGAGAAATTATATACACACCAGCTCCAGCACCTATTTTTGTAGCAGACCCATAAAAGTACATAATCCACTGGCCCTCCCTTTTTTGTTTCGCTTCCAAAGCATCCTATTCCATCACTTCCTTTTCCTTATTTTCCTCGGACTTCTGCAATGCCTCTTCTAAATCATGTGGGACAGCATCATTAAAGAAAATAGAAGACCCCAAATCAGTATCAACAGCATATATGTGATGAATCTCAGGCTTATCTTGACTGCTTACTACATAAGGAGTTCTTTTTTCACTGTATAATCTTCTGCTCCCATCTCGAACAGGAATTGTAGCATATGACATATCCATCTATAAGATACCTTTCAACTTGGAAGTCCAAGATCTTGACAATAGTACTCCGAACTTAGGTGGAATATCTGCCACTACCACATCCTTGACTATAGTTTTAGATGGCAATTTATTTAGGGCTACCACCATATCTTTAATCAGACCAAGGCATTTTACTCTTTTAGAATCAAATGAGTACAAATCTTTATAAGGTCTTGTTACTTCCAATCCCAAACTCTCTACCACTCCTTTCGGCATTAGATTATGTGATGCTCCTAAGTCTAGCATAGCATTGTGGACCACCTTATCATGCATATTTAAACTCAAATAGAAAGGAGGAACTTCTTCATTTTCTAAATTCTCAACCTTTGACCCAAATGAAATAGCAAGATTATCATCGTTCAACTCTAAAATGTCAGATTGCCATTCGCCTTGACTTTTGACCATTTTTGTGATAGTATTTCTGTATTGATTGTTTCTCAATAACTCATTAAATGGAACAGATATTTTTAGCTTTGAAAGTTCTTTCTGTAGATTAAAGCTAGAGCTAATTCTTTCCACATCAACTGGAGCTACCTGCTTCAGTATTTTATCTCTTTGTACATCATTCTCAACCTCTTTATTTACAAAAGACTCTTTTTGTGGTTCTTTTCCCCTTTCTACATTCAAAGAACTAGTGGAAGGATGATTTGGGTTTGCCTTCCCTTTATTTATGAGGACATCCTTGTTTCTCAATCTGATTTTCCTCTACACATCATCCATAGCGTGTAAATAACCCCTTTGATACTGTTCTGTCTCCATCTCAAATACTTCATGTCCACCCTCTTGTTCAAACAAGTTATGCTCTTCCTCGGTAAGATATATCTCTGAATCCTTCTCTCCAAAAAGATGAATCTCATTTTCAGCGGGATCTTATTCATCAGTGACATAATTTTCAGGAAATGGTGGACGGATTTGCTATTCCTCTTGATTTCTTGGATTCCTCAGGCCTCTCTGTCGGTTTTGGGGAGGAACAGGAGGATTTGGTCTTCTGAAATTAGGATTCCTAATTTGAGGCTCAGCTTGTTCTCTATTGAATCCCCTATTATCCATAGTTAATCTGTCCATCAACTTTTCCATGGTTTTCAACATCATTTCAAATTTGACATCATTAGTAGAAGAAGAAGCGGAAGGCAAAATTTCTTCTTTTTTTCTTCTATCAATATCTCTATGTTTCATCTTTCCACTTGCCATCATATTGGCCTCTACTTCTAAAGCATCCGTAAACATGGCAGCAAGAGTTGCTAATTTTCTCTCCCTTAATGAGAATGCAAAATCATTATCAAAAGCTCCAGCATAGTGTAATTTGGCTGCGGCTGCAGAAGGTTTTATATCCTCCGGAATGGAATTATAAACCCTCATGAACCTGCTAGAAAATTCATGGACAGATTCGAAACCTCCTTTTTTGAGACTGTTATACTGAGATAAGAGCTGCAAAGGGTTCTGTTTATCATCCCACCTATCTAGAAATTCATTATGGAAATCTTGAAAATTCATTATAGACCCATTTGGAAAATCTTTAAACCATTTCTTTGCCTCACCTGACAAACTTTGGGCAAATAACCACATTTTAACATCTGGATAATCAACTTCTTCTAAGTCAATGAAATCTTCAAATTTGGCAACATTCTGTTTTGCGGTTATGTCACCTTCTCCATCAAATAAAGAGATTCTTTGGGAATAATTCTTAGGAAGATCATGTAATAAAGCAGGCAAACGCAAGGGAGCAAATCTGGCTACCACTGGTCTAGGTGGATTCACAGGAACTGAAGAGCTTTGAGTATTCTAAGAGGTAAATGTTTCAGCTTTTGTGGTTTGTTGTAAATCTCTCTAGAGGGAATCTAACAAATAAGACTCTAACCTACGAGGATTAAACTTAGTATTCTTAAGGCCAGACTCAGATTTGGTTCTCAACAGACTCTTTCCAGCATTAACTTCCCATTCTAGATCAATATGAGAATCTTGAGATGTTGATGTGCCAAACAAAGGAAAACCTAACTTTTCTTTATTTTTTCTTTTAAACAACTTTTCTGGATCTTCAAAACTTTTTAAGACTTTGGTATCAGAGTTACCTCGCGTGTGTCTTCTCGAAGCCAGAATGACTCTTTAAGTTCCGAAAAAGTTTCACAGTGGAGTCGCCAGGGAAAATTTACAACCTTTCCTATTGATAAAATTCATGTTTTCCCACAGAGATCTTTCTTCAAACTCTGTCATTCTCCTAGGGAAGATATGCACTTTCGTTCCCCTGCAACGGCGCCAGTTTGTTATCACTCAGAAAATACCCAGGTTGTGGAAAGTAGATCTCGAGGTAACAGCAAAAACCACTTTTAGAAAAAAACTGGCTTTTCTTTCCAGAGAGGGATCTCTCGAATACAGATTTGACAAGGCCAGATATATATCAACACTCAAAGATTGTAAAAACGGTTGAAACAACACATAACCATTGGGCAAATGGAGTCACATACAATAAAGATATCACAAAGACACATGCATGAGATTTTTATCAAAGGCAAGATAACCATTCCATCACAGTCATTCATCTAGTTCAGGTGAAACAGAAGAGTGAATGAACAACCCATTAATACAGAGCATCAATGATGAGTTCTATATTAACTTTAGTAGAAGAATGTATAGAATTTCTGAAACGATGACCAGAGCATAAATATTATGAATTCTAATCATTCAACGCTGTATTTCAGAAATGAAGAAAACAGAATGGAGTGTTACACAGGAAAGCACAATCACATAAGGAAAGAAATACGGACTGTAATATAAACGATACAAGAATCTCTGATAATTCTTATGCATTCACTCTACTATTCAAAAATAATATGTCTTCAAAATCATTCAACAACACGATGGGTTCCAACCCCCATCAAATAAAATAGATGCCAATATATACATAAATTGATTCATCTTCCAAGAAGATTCATAACTGAATGACTGGCTTAATTAAACTCTTGTAACTAAATTCCTAACTTCTAGGAATAAACTACAGCTTCAATCCTAACTGATCATTAAATTAAATCAACTTGGTACAAGGCCTATCCCAGCAGCTCCTCAGTGCGCGACATCTGTTCTCATGAATGAAGGATGTATTTTTTCTTTTCGAACCTTTCCACAGCTCTCCATTGCTCCGCGCTTGGGGTATCATATTCCATCATCTCTCAAATTGACATTTCCAGCTCCATGTAAGCTTCATAGGACACCTTGGGCAATCTTTCCTTGATAATCAAGAATTTTTGTAAGATTTCAAAATCCTCTGTCAGTTTGTCCACAATAACTTTCCCTGTTAGGCCTTTTTCCAAATCATCAAATTTGGAATGATCCATGCGGCTTTGAACTAACAAGCTGTGATAGTGCTCCTGAGAAAACATCTGTCCCTCTTCATCCCAAAAGGAAGGCAGGCCGTCTTCAAATAGCTCTTTGAAAGCTTGCTTGAAATTGTTAACCTGTGAAACCATTTCATCAGCTTTGTCCTGGACCGTCTTCATTAATTAAATGATGCTTGTGGATAAGCCTTTTAGCCCATAGTACTATTGATATTCTGTCCTTTACTCCTATATCATGTAATTTCTGGTATGATAATGAATTTAAAAAATTCAATGTGTTCTAGGCGGTGGCAAGGGGTCTTCTTTCCATATTTTCATTCACTAACTTTAGTCTTTGGTGGGCCAAACTGATCAATATACTTTGATCATCGATAAAGTTCAGATAGTGCCTGAATTTAATAATCTCTATAGATAAGGTGTCCCAAATGATGTGCTTTTCCCCCTGGAGAGGACCTTTCCCAATGTTTCTTTCTTTCAGTTCATTGAATTTCTTTTGCAGCTGATTTCTATCTTGCAATATTTTATTTTTATTCTCACTTACTTTGGCCAACTTAGACTTTATCTTTTCATTTTCTACCTTTAACTCTTTTATTTTTTCATCCTTTAAGCTTACCTGGGACATAGGTACTAACAAATCATCTACAGAAAAATCATTTAATGGTTTCTCAATATTTACAATGGACAGGTCCTCATCGGTGGGAGTCTAACTCATCAATTCCTCCATGATCTCCTTTTCATCATTTTGGTCCTTTTTCAACAGGGAGATTTGAGATATCAGCTCACTCCATTCAGTTTCCCACCTGTCTTTTTTCTCTTGTAATTTAACAACTCTCCCTTTATGTTCCATCATCTTCTGGTGGATCTTGTCTTTCTCTTCTTGCAATGCCAATAATTCAGATGATTGAACATGCTCAGTGCTTGGGATCTTCAACTTTTTCTTCAAAACTTGGAGGGCATTGTCCTTCTCTTCCAGCATTCTTCTGATATCTTGGGTGTTATCTCTTTCATTCCCTGAACTGATAATATCTGCTTGTAACTTTTTAATCTGAAAGGCATTGGCCTTATTTTCAACTTTTTCATGTTCTAATTGAACCTCTAACTTATCTACCAAAATTTGTAGCTTATTGATTCTCATCATAGCTTGCAACAGATCTGAATAAATAATGTCACTTGTTTGCTTATGTAGCTGTATCTTGTCGGGTACACTAATCTTGTCCAACCTTATTTCCATCTCCGACATCTTTTTATCATTCACCATGGCCAACTTGAAGGTATTTCTTTATGTATCTCTGGCAGAAATCAAGGAGGTTTTTGGATTGGTTAAACTCCTTACCTACGGGAGTAAA
This sequence comes from Pseudotsuga menziesii, assembly GCA_001517045.1. Taxonomy (NCBI): domain Eukaryota; kingdom Viridiplantae; phylum Streptophyta; class Pinopsida; order Pinales; family Pinaceae; genus Pseudotsuga; species Pseudotsuga menziesii. The sequence goes on along the minus strand of LPNX010004397.1, from coordinate 47,731 downwards.
CTCCTTGTCTCTTCAAGAGACTGCTTTCGCTTCTCCATATAATTGGCCTTGAGTTCCTCTTTGGATTTGAAAATTGGGCTTGATTCTGAACCATCTACACTTTTAAAAGAAAACTGATTTACTTGTACAGATTCCGTTGGGACTAAAGCAACTCTCTTGAAATCATCAGAAATTTCTCCACTTAAAACTCCACCAACTTGAAACAATTTGGCTTTTTTTTGTGACCCATCTTCATCCACTTCCATGCTCTCGACCTTAGAAAGACTTATTTTAATTACAACATTAGGACTCTCCGTCACTTGGGATACCGCAACTGGTACAATACTTGCATCTTCATCAGACCTTGGAGTCTCCATAAACTGCAACAGATTGGCTGTTTCATTCAAAGCTTCAATAAACTGGTGGTCAAATGGTTTGTTTTTGTTTTCCTTCTTCCTCAGGGAAATTATATGGTGGGGATCATAATTTGCCTTTGGATCTTTTTGTAATTCCATGCTTCCCAATAGTTTTTCAATAAACACCAAGGCACCTTTATTTTTGAAAATAAAAGAGCCAACCTTGAGAGGGAATTTGATATTTGAATATTTTTTAAAGGCTCCAAAATGTTTTTCCTCTGAATGTAACCTTTGCCTCATGAACTCTAATGAAAAAATTCTTGGAGTTAGGAAAGCGGGTAGCCTGTAAGGCTCCCCGGTAAATCCATATATCCTCAACAGAGTGGAATATTTATACAGGAACCAGTCTCCAACTCGGTCCTCAGGCGAGGATTGCATCAGGCATTTCATCTCTTCTAACACACGGGACAACACTTCATCGAACAACATTTTATATATTTCTGACATGATTGAATTGCCAAACTCAAACATGTTGATTTGCTTGGGCAAATCAGAAGAGAAGATGGTACTCAAAAACTGTAATTCAGTAACGTTTGAACACAGCAACATGTTGAACAAGTAAGTTTGAAATTTAAAGAACCTGACCTTTGGGAATTCACTTAATTGAAGATGGATTGCTTCTGCCAAGTACTCATCTAGACTGAATATAGGAACCGATTGAGACTCAGAACCCAAGGAACTTATTTTCAATAAAAAACCAAGGATGACTTCATTTACGTGACAATCAACATCAAGACCAAAAATTTGACAAACTAAGGATATCATTAATTGAACTTCATCTTTAAAAATATGCACATGGTAGGGTAGGAAAAGACCATCTAAGGATTTACCTTCTTTCAAAATGCTGGACAGGAATTTGCAACGGACTTTAGTTCCACAACTTTTGTACAATTCAGCAAGAATCGACTCATTTACAGGTTCACGACTGTCAAGGTAACTGTCAGGCAACTTTAGGTTTTCACAGATGACTTTGGCATTAATTTTATAGAGTATTCGAGACGAAGACTGACTCACAATGACTCTCTAAGAAGGGGAATAATTAACTGCGCACCATTCTGCGAACTCAGAAAAATGCAGAGTTTGTTCGACAGCAAAATAATATAAAAAGGATTTACAGACATTCAAGAAATCATTGCCCTGTGAATTATACTGCCACAACCTCTCCTTACTGACTGATACACTTCCTATGGAAAGAAAAGGGTCACACACTCCTCTGTCCCTATCAACCAGATAATCTTCCCTGTCATCTAAAATACGACCGAACCCTTCCAATTCCTTTCCCTGGTCCATAATTTAGTCGATAATGGTAATCAGATGGACAAATTATCGGCGTTTGAACCTTGCCTCTTACTGCGGCTGCATGTGTTCGAAATTGACAGTTGAAGGTTGACAAACACGCAGGTCTTTTTCACTCGTCCGGCACCAATAAAATAATCACTGAACAAGTCAACTATGCTTTTATAGGACCCCACTCTGGAGGCTCCCTTTGGTGGTTTCCACCAAACCACTTTTGCCTCTGGAACGCACCATGATCGACCACGTGTACAGTGGCTTCTATTCCGCTACCGCCCTTTATATCCAACTACCGTGCAACTTTCCGCTCCGGATCCATCAGCAGCCGTCAATCTATTTTTCCTTTATTTTTCAACCATCAGATCAGGCGACACGTACCTAATTCTGCTACGCGTCCTCATCTTATCCATCGTGCAAGTTCTTGCTCCGGATTCATCCATGATTGTCGATGTAATTCGCCTTTATTTCCTTGTTGTACGATCAAGTGACACGTACTCAACTCCGTCGGGTTTCTTTGTGTTAAAAAATGTGCAGTTTCACAAGGCGGAGTTCACAAAGACCGTAGATCTCATCAAGTTGGAGTGACGACCGTTGATTTCTATGTTACATCGAACACCCGCATGTACCTATCCTTCTTGCATCTTTTGGAGAGTGGACACAATATAGGCCGTTGATCTCCATCTTTTCGCTTCGCACCGTTAGATCCTTTGATAACTCATCGTTTTTCGCCTCTTGCATACTTTCATACCATAAAATTTTAACCGAAGTATTACAAATGACCATTATCTCTTCTTCACTACGATCTTTTCAAGCCTTTGCTAAGTAGGGTGTTAACACCGGGGATAGATAGATAGTTAGTTTTACTTTGTTACTGCATATGGGATATAGGTGCTTGTGAGTTCTAAGACGAAAGGTAAGAACCTGTGCATCACTTTGTGACTACTCTTTGCATCCTTTATCACCCTGCATTGTTAATTAGGTACGTGCATATCATACTTTAAGTCAAAATACAAAAATATATATACGGTGGACCGGGCCTCAACCGGTAAACCCTTTTGTTACTTGACCTACGGTAGTCGGACCGCAAACCGGACGGATTCCCTACACCAAACAGTCACGGGCTAGTTGGGAATGTTGACTGGGGAGAATCCCTTGCTGTTGTTGCCTGGGAATTTCCAAAAGTACAGCACATTAAAGCCCTTGATGACCAGCAGATATTTGGAAGCTTTTGACCTGACCCAAGTATTCAGGACCTGAAAGAATGTGTAGAGGTAGACTCACAGGCTTTGTTCTACCTTTGAAGCAACTAATCCTGGTTTCACCTTACGTTGTTCTTTGCTCAGACTCTTGTTCTTTCACCTTCGCTCATGGCTGGTATAAATGTGAATCGGCCCAACCCACCGCCGGCTTGGAGAGCTAGATCACCTTTGAACCTAACACCTCCTTTGCATAACCTATATCAAGCTTTTGAAAAGCTACTGCCTAAGTTTGATCCCGAGGAAAGGATTGCTGTAGATGACCACTTGCAAAGTTTCTATTTAGTAGTAGAAGGGTTGAGGGCTGGGGAGTACGAAGATGTGGTCTGTAGATTGTTCCCACATACCCTTAAAGAAGCAGCAACATCCTGGTATTTCAGTTTGCTTGCAAACTCTATTCCTGATTGGGACACCTTCGAAAGGATTTTCAGAAGTAAATACGCAGCCCAAAAGACACATGCCTCACTAATGAAAGGTCTTGGTTTGTTAAAAAAAGAGAAGGATGAGAAGGTGCATCATTTTACTCAAAGGTTTTCAACATACCTAAAGAACTTCTCTGAAACTGACAGACCCTCAGACAAGGTCCTAATTGAATATTATACCTCATCCCTAGGACTTGAGCTGGCCATGTTTGCCAAAATGAAAGCCAGACCTACTTTGGTAGAGACTTATGAAGAAGCAGAAAGGGTAGAGACTGAAAAGGAAAGTATAGAAGACTATGCCGAGCTACCTGAAGAAAAAACTACCAGGAGAAGAGCCTTATTACTGTCTAAACCCAAAGAGAAACAATCATATGATTTTGAGGGAATGCTAAAAATGATTAAAAAACTCTCCAACTGGATAATAGATCTGGAAAAGGAAAAGGAAGTTCAGAAAACTTATAAACCCTACTACCAAAAAAGGGGGTATAACAACCAATTGAAGATCCCTTCACCCAATTCAGCATCAATGAATATAACAGAGGGAGGGAGGGATAATTTATGCACTTTTCACCAACAACCTCATTCTGAAAATAAGTGTCCACAATGGTTAAATTCAATGACATTGGTTATGAATCAGCTGCTAGACTCTAAATTGACTAAGAACGGTGGTAAAGCAGAAAAGAATAACCAGACCATAAAGAAATAAGAAGATGATACCATGTTTTTATGGGATGGTGTCTCGCTGTTCGACACAGAAGAGAGTGCTCTTAAATCTGAATATACACCTACAGCAACAAAAGACATGGATCTAATAATTAAAGACAATGCAACAATTTCAAAGATTAAGAGGTTGCAATCGAATGTCAAAAAACAGATAAATGCCAATATTGAAGATAAAACACCCGAAGTCACTACTGTCAACCAGGAAACAAAGCCAATCAGCGAGCCTGACAAACTTGTGGAAGAACAAGTAGGTGTTAATGAAGGAAACACTGAAGAAATTGAGGAGCTTAAAAAAGATATACCCACTCAAAACCAACCGGGAGAAGAAGACATAGAACCAAGTTGGGAAGAAAAAGTTAAAACCCCGCCTTTTCTTTGACCCTAGAAATGCTGAATCATAATGTGCATAATTGCTTGATAGATTCTGGATCATCGGTGAATGTTATGCCACTTGAGGTTTGCAAAAAGATTAATGGGCAACCAGAGCCCACAGCCTGGGAAGTAGTGCAATTAGATGGAACAGGTGTCAAAGTAGTGGGAGAAATGAAGAATGTTCTCATACGCTTGTCTGCAAATAACAAGATATGTCAATTTATTGACATTATGGTGGCTGTTGTACTGGATGGATATGGGATTATTCTTAATTGAGATTGGTCTACCAGGTTAAAGGGTTATTTTGCTTCAGATTGGTCTCATTTATGGTTACCTCTTAAGGGTACCCCAAATTAGATTAAAATTTTGAGAGAACCTTACATGAAGCATACTGTCACTAAGTTGGGAGAAGGTAATGAATCTGCTAATTCTGTCCTGGGAAATTATCTAACAAAGCTTGAATTAAGATATCATACCTCAGGAAAGGCCAGTTCTAGAATTGACATTCAGCCTGAGCTCCTTCAACTTCCTCGGGATGATAAGGATGACTGTAGACTAGTAGACATGGTTTCGATTTCAAAAATGGTACAATTAGACCATGGATAGGTTTTTGGCCTACACTACACCCTAGCCCTTTAACTCGTTGGATTGAAAAATTTTGTTTTTAGGGCAGGCACGCATTTTTCTTTTCCTTTTTTCTTTGTACATAAATAAATTGATGTTGTTTTCTTTTAGTTTAATGCTTTGTTGCTAGTTCTTTTGGTTTTGAATAAAGAGGCAAACTTTTGGTTGCAATGGAAACATCAGGGTTCTTAATTAACTGAAATCTTAAGCAAAAGACTATGCGTTGAACCAAGCGAATGTCTCCTAGTGGGTAGTGTTCCTAATTGGACATGCATTCATTGAAGCCCTACTTAACCCCTGTAAATAACTCAGAATTAAGAGGTCTGGAATACTATTTCGAGGCTCCATACATTTCACATCTAAAGTGTCCAAGGGAGTGAAAGTGAAGCACCCACGGAAAGGAAGCAAGGTAAACAGTATATCATATATAAATGATCCCACACCATAATTTCAGAAAAGCTAAAATCTATCAAGAGTCAAGACTCCTTGAAGAAATAATCCATATCAAAGCAAAGTATCAAAAGCATAAATTTCAAATTGCCAAAAGTTTCTCTCCGTCCGTAAGATGAAAAGTAAATTCTTCTCTCACACAAAAGGACACTATGGATAGAGGAGCCTAAATAAAATTCAGAAAGAAAGGCAAATGGAGGACTCACAAGAACTAAAGTTCAAATGGCACAAAAGTGCACTTGGCATGGGAATGAGGAACAAAGGGATAATGCTGTTTACCATATGTTACAATCCTGTGGTGTCCGAGCTAGAAACTACCTAAAGAGAGGGATAAAATAAATCTCACTTATTAGGCCTCAAAAGGGTTATTCAGACTTGCAAATATTTTGAGTATTCTCACTACCCAAAGAATGAAATACTTCTCAATGATTTAAATGCATGGGATTGGCCAGCTTAGGAATACTAGTATCTAGGAGAATTCAAAGTTTGAGCTAGACAGTCTTTTATTGGGAAGAAGTTAAGATAGAAATCTGGGGTTCACCAGGTAGTCGCCAATTGTTGTAGTTGCAACATTTTCCCAAAATTCAAAAAAAAAATCAGGACCCTCCTTTTGCTTATATCGGTTTGATTTTCTTCTTTGATTTGATCTAATGATTCTTCAGAAAGACTTTTTCTAATGCTTGAATTGATCCACCACTTGTTTAAGTTTATCATTGCCTTTGAATGCGTTTTCAAGTGTTGAGTCGGAAGTTTATTTGCTTGCACTCCCACCGTTGTGGAGAAATAATAAGCTTTAGCTTCGATATCTTTCTCCGATGCATTTGTTTCAATCGGTTGATTTTGTGGTTTCGCGTCGGAACATCTTGTTATTTCATTTTCCACAACTGCGGACAGCAAACTACAAAGCTCCCCAATTATTGATTGACTTTTCAAACCCCGCTTTGTTTTTCGTCGATCCTTGAGTTTTGGGCTTCCGTTGTTGCGGCCACAAAATGCACAAGCTTTCCGGTCATTTGGTTGATCTCTCCTCCAATGTAGACCTTGCCTATTGCGAAATGATTGTCCTTTATGATTCCGCCTTTGCGGCTCCTTATTCCGTTATCGCTTCGACGATTAGTCTTGCGAGCTCCGATGCGGATGTCTTGGCGGCTATCTTAGTTGTTTTACCACCTGACGTTGCAGAAAGAGATTTTCTTGCGACCCCCAATCCTTATGTTTTCGTCGTCCGATATTTCTCCCGCCGCTCATAGTTTACCATATATATATGGGGTCGGGCATGTGGATTATTCTATTGCTATTTCCAACTATCGTGCATTGTCGTTGTCGTGCGCTGTCGTTTTCTCAAGCTCACAAGGAGCCCCGTTGTCTATGTACCCTCGTTTCTAGGTGGCGCAACCATGGAAGCTTAACATCCCTCTTCCTGTCGGTCATGCAGCGTTGCCAAGTAGGCTCTTATTTGCTTATCCCGTTCTATTCGAAGCGTTTTGTTGATGTTTCTACGGTTAGGTTTTTCTATAGCCGTTTTCCCTTGGCCCCGTTATTTACATGCATATATAGTGGGGGGGCTTGTAGCGTAGCTGTCAGTGGGGGCGTTTTTTTGGCCCACAGGGTAGTTTCCCTCCACAGCCGTTATGCGTTTCGACGCTGCGCTTAATGGTTGGGGAGATTGGTGCAGACGGCCATTACACTGTCTACGCTAGTCTGCCCCATTTGATGATAGGTTGTTTGGGAAGGGCCATTCATGGCCTCCCTGTGATGTTAGATTGGTTTCCCCCCTTTTGTATTGCCCATTTCTTTCAAACCAAAGCTGCGTTGTTTCAAGCGACCTGATTCGCGGTCGGTCTCGAACCCGAGCTGGTTGGGGGTTGTATAGCCCCGCACAGCATTATATTGACCATAGGTTGCATGGGTAGTATTTTTGTTGAGGTGCACCATAGAAAACTTGAATAAGTTCCCCTGATTTTCCACGCAGCGTGATGATCATGGCGCCCGCAGAGAGCCCGAGGTCTCTTCATTTTAATGTAAATTTGTTTCCCGCTCGAGATTTGTTGATAGAACTATTTTGGTATTAGACAGCAGTGTTAGCTTGCATATATTTGCTTCATTTAACTAATTTCCGTCATGTTAAACATAAATGAAGTAAAACACTGCACATTGTTGTCTCCATGTTCGCAACTTATCAGGAAATGGCCTGATGATTATAATTTCATATATGACAGGAAGATTCCGAACTCAAAATGTCGAAGAAACAAAAGAAGAAGGCCCCTGTGGTTGAAGAGGATCGCGATGTGGAAGTTATCACCAAAACCAAATACATCTATGAGGACACCAAGTGCATAACTGGTGTAGAGCCTGAGTACCAGTGGGGAGAGATCTATAGGTTGATCACACACCGAGAGGCGCCTGATATGGGCTTGGAGGAAGAAGGCATATACGCCAATATAGAGAGATCTTCACTGATGAATATTGCCACAAGACTAGATCTCTTCCCATGCTCTGAAGTGATTGGTTGGATTCTGCCCCGGGCAGATGTAACCAGTATGATCCTGGAGAATGTTGACAAACAAGGCTATGCTGCCTATAGCCCAGGATATGCAGCCCTGGCCTACCACCTGCTAGAAGCACAAATATTTTTGTCTGATGATTGGTTGAAAAACATCAGAATGGACCTTGTTGAGACCCTCAAAAGAATGCTGTTGCCTGGAAGAAATTTCAGAACCAGGCCGACGGGAGAATATGACACAGCAAGCTTAAGGGCCCCATACAGGTTCATTGCCTTAATGCTCAATACGATTTTTGGAAGAGCTCATGGCAAGAGCTTCAAATTAGAGTGGATGCCAATTATTTTTTATGTTGCGACCCAGGGGACCATTTTCAACTGGGCCAACATAGTGTCAAATAGTCTTTCAGCCTGTATGGCCTCAGCTTTGGGAGGAGTGTCCCAAAAGAGGTCAGAATTTTACATAAGTTCCATACTCTTTGATTGTATACTGTGCAATCAACCTTTCCCTGGCCTAAGGTGCATCTGGGACAGGGAGAGGATGCTTGTTTACTCTGCATACAAGCCACTGTGGGCTCACAAGTACCACAGTCACTACCGGGAGGTCTGTGAACATTTTGTCATTCCATTGTATACTCTCATTTTTCTGAAAGAATGTGACTGCATGTCAGAAGAGGCATTGTAGGTAGTTGAAGAATATGCAGATTATTTCCTAACTGAGGATGGGATCTACTTCAGAATGTTTGGAGGCTCCAGAGCACCCTCCCTACTACCTAAATATGCCACAGACTACATCATTCATAAAGAGGCAGTTAGGAAAGTCTTTCTGGATAGCATAGGAAGCTTTTTATTTGAGCATAGGAAGCTTTCAAGTTAGGAAGTTATAAGTTTACCAGAGTAAAGAAAGCAGATGAGTTTGTGGAAGAATTGGAAAAGTTTCATTTTGGTGAAATTCCCTTCCACAGAAATGACTCCCACAACAAAGTGGTTGAACACTACAAAGAGAACAATGTCCATTTCGAATACACTCACCATTGGGACAGAGAAGAGTCCATCTTCTGCAGTGCATTGAACATAACACCTTGAGGAAAAGGTTCAAAAAGAAGATCACCAGCAAAGGTGGGAAGGGGCAGGATGAACAAGCGAAAGCCGATGAAGAAGCCAGGAAAATAAACAAAGAAGCCCAAAGGTTAGCCCAAGAGGCTGAGGGATGGTTGAAGAGAGAAGAGGAAGAGAAGAGAAAAGATGCACAAGAGGCAGCTAGAAAAGCATAAGAAGATGCAAGAAATGAAGAAGAAGAAAGAAAAAGAAATCTAGATGAGGAGCTTAAGAGATAGGAGGCAGAGAGGATGAAGCTCACCCAGACAGCGACAGAATTGTCAGCCTCCGACATAGCTGACATTTAGACCCAGGATGTGGAGAACTGCAAGGTTCAGGACCCAGAAGTACCTACTGTCAGTACACCTGGACAGTCACACTTAAACTGGTCCCCTTTGAACAAAAGATAGGGGAAGAAATCCCTGATTTTAATACTATATTCTATGACAAGGAAACCAAGAGGATAGTGAAGAGCAATGAAAAGAAGGTTGCAACAGGAGGCCTGTCCAGGAAAATGATAACGGATACAACCATTGTATATGGAACAGACCGAGATCCCAGATTCACCATTAGAGCAGGAGCTGCATTGATCCACGCTTTGGAGGATAATGTAGACAAAATCATGACAGATCTGGAGCAATCCAAGAAGTCTTCTGCTCAACTGAAAGACACATTAAGAAAGGAGAGAGAAGAAAGCAGTAAGTTGAAGAGAAAATATGAGGACATGAAAAAAGAGATGAAGTCTTCAAAGGATGAACTGCACCTCCTCCAAGCAAAGAGACAAGCTAGGGAGACTGCACAGGAGTGTCTAGAGAAAATGCAGCAAGAGTATCAAGAGCTAAGGGCGAAGAAAGAACAGCTGCTTGGGAAGATAGAGGATCTGGAGATTCAAAAGACCACCTTGGAGGCAAGTGAGAAGCAGTCTCAAGAACGAGAGACAAAACTTCAAGAGCAGATCACTTCTCTGTCAACAGCTTTGGAGGAAGCAAAAGAGCAGCAGGTTAACCTCCAACCTTTCAAAGAACATGTGCTGGCACAAAAGGCCAAGATGTTTCAGCTGCAGACTGCCATAAAAGAGGAGAGATGCAAAGTTTTGTAGGTAGATGGTCGATTGGAGGAGATTCTGGACACCTCCTCTTATTTTATTGATAGATCTCAGGACGTCCTCGAAGTCCTGACAGCAAGAATGGCAAGGCTGGAAAATAAATAAGAAACTCCTGCAGAGCTGCCCTCGAAAGATCGACAGGCCCTTAAGCAGGATTACGACTTATTAGAGTTTGCTGTAAACACAATTGAGGAATTCAAAAAGGCTGTTAGAAAGACTAAAGGAGCATGCGCAGAATTCTTCAGAAGGCTCTTGATTACCGACAACCGGTGCCAAGTAGAAGCTGAGCAGAGGCTAGATGTTTTTTCGGACCACAACTTATTTGTGGAAATTTTGCAGACTACCATAGAAGAGGAGGAAGCAAAAATACAACACATTAAAGCCCTTGACGACTAGATCTTAAGGAGTGAAGTAGATCATTCCGCCATCAGTGTGCAGCTATTGGAGGATCAGCTTCGTTTGAGTGCGGCCAGAATTGAGGCCATCAAGAACCAGGAGGTGAAGTTCGAGATAAACATTCATTTTTTGGAACCTTGCGCTTTTGAAGGCATCGCCTCTGAGGCTTTGGCGTGGAAGAAATTTCTGAATACTCAAGTGGGGCCCTCCTCGTGAATAATCATTCACTTTTGTAATATGTAACAATTTTGTAAACACTTAAGGAAATTGAAATTTTGGGAGGTAAAGAGTTGGGAAGCCCAAAAGGTTATTTGTGGGCAGCCCAACAGTCTCATCCTTTTTGTATAAATATAGAGGACTTGGAAGAACAAAGGGGATTTTTCCAGTTAGACAAGTAACGAGATATTGTAAGAAGAACTACTTTTTTTTGCAATAAAGAATTATTGTTTTCCTATTGGAGAAGGTTTGGTGGGACGTTCTAATGTTATGCTATGGATTGGTGAAAGATGAACTATTTCATTTTTCTAGCTTTTTGTCCATTAACTGTGAGATCATTCTAACTCTTAGAGCCTATGTTCTTGTTTGAATGATTTCTGGTTTATTCTGTGAAATTACCACCATGAGTAATGAATGTTGTTCATAAACAATTAGCTATCTAATTGTCTAAATATCTTCAATCGTTCATGCATTGTGGGAAGGAATATCAGCTATCTGTAGTTTCTCTTTATAATGCATGTACAATATACATTACTCATTGATAAGTTACAATTTGGCTCCCCGGGGATAGATAGATAGTTAGTTTTACTTTGTTACTGCATATGGGATTTAGGTGCTTGTGAGTTCTAAGACGAAAGGTAAGAACCTGCGCATCACTTTGTGACTACTCTTTGCATCTTTTATCACCCTGCATTGTTAATTAGGCACGTGCATATCATACTTTAAATCAAAATACAAAAATATATATACGGTGGACCGGGCCGCAACTGGTAAACCCTTTTGTTACTTGACCTACGGTAGCCGGACCGCAAACCGAAGGGATTCCCTACACCAAACAGTCACGAGCTAGTTGGGAACTTTGACTGGGGAGAATCCCTTGCTGTTGTTGCCTGCGAATTTCCAGGCCTCAACAGGATTCACGTCAGGATGTAGCTTCCAACACTTATATTTGGTGGGACCCTCTATATTACAGTGGTTGAAATGGTTATTTGGGTCCTTGCATTGATTTGTAGTGGTTGTTGTGTTCTTATCCTCTCCTTCCACTTTTTTCTCTCCTTGAAAGCATCTTGGTTTCCTTTCTTTTTGGAACCAATTGGTTGTCCTTTAGTCATACCCATATTCTCCATATATTGTTCTTACACACATGCCTCATTAATTGTCCTAGGATTAAAGAGCGTCACTTGCCTCCATAAATATCTATTTAGAAACCCCAAATATTTGATGAGTACCTCTCGTTTCTTGGTATATATATCAAATATTATGGCCATTTTTTTTAAATAGGTAGTGTATTGTTGCACACTCTCCCCTTGCTTCTATTGGAATTCATGCCAATAGGTCCATTAGTCCTCTTTGTACCAAATAGGGTAGAAATTGGAATTAACGAGGGTTTTAAACAACTCACACTTAGTTACTGGGAAATACCTCCAACCTAAGCGTCTCGATGTGACTTTCCCACCAAGTTTGAGAATGGCCTTCTACCTTAAGTCGGGCACATGAAATATTTATTTTTCTGAAATTTTGGGTTATGAAAATTGAAAATGGAAGTGAGACTCGAGATATATCAAGCTCATTGTGGTTGTGATGATCTAGCCTTGTATATCTGTTTTCGAATGTAATTATGACACAACTTTTTTTTAATATAAATTTGTCTTATATTCCTGAAAAAAAAAACATTTCTTAATAGATGTGTGAGAATCCTTGCTTTAGTAACAAAAATTCAATGTAGATTCAAGATTGGGAATATCTTGCACCTATACCAATCCCTTCATCAAATTAATAATAAGCATAGAGTCACTCATCAAATGAATCTTTTGAAATCTTTTTCCGACAACCTAAGCTAATATCAATTTTAGATCTAGCGATTTTGCTTTGTTGTTGGTACCCTCCCAATCTATGCCATTAACTTTATAAAATGTGAGATTAAGAAGTTTAGAATACCACCTGTTCCTCCCACAAAAGGATCCCCTTGGGTTGTCCCATCGAGATAAGCCCATGGCACAAATTTTTCAATAATTTATGGGACCACCACTCTCTTTCCTTTCACCAATGACTTTTGTTTAAATCTCCCTATGATGTTTAGGATTTGTATTGCTATCAATTGTGAGACGTTAAACTTTTTTTCTCAATTTTTTTAGTACTGACATCCACTGGGACATCATGTCATGATGGAAAATACAAGATATATAGCATGCCTTAAGGAGGTTTGATCCTGAGTGAGGAGGGCCATATTCTACCATGAGACATTAAACTTACCATCAAATAGTTCACCATTCTTTTCGAGCCAGACCCCCTAGGTACACAGTAAAGGTAAACCTCTATGCTTTTTCAATTTTATGTTCCCATGCACAAATTTTAAGCAGACATTGCTAAATACTCCAACTTATAAGCCTTCTATACAAACAACTCTTTCTAATTCTACCCATACAACAATAACAAAAATCACTCAATATACAAACGACATGTGATTTCTATGCTTACCTTACATATTGGACACCTTCCATATTTTTCTCTACATATAATCCCAAATAAGAACTATGTTACTGAGCATTAGACACATAAAAATCCTAGTCTTCATCAAGCATGCACTTGAATTTCCAAATTATTGAGTACCACTAACACAAATCCTACTCAACCTTTGCTTCCCTTAAGATTTTGCAACACAAGTCCTAGACTAGGTTGTATCACAAATTTGTCTGATAGTAGCATAAACAAATACATATGAATTCTAAAAAGGCTAGGGACATTGTACTTTGGTACTTGTACTTGTATGGAGTGCTCCAACTCTTGTTGGTTAGAGAAATCCTAAACAAAAAGAGGGACCAAATAGGGGGAAAGGTGGGGTTGAACATGATAACCATGACATAAACATCCAAAAAAACCACACTTACGAAACCCTGTTAATGTTTCTTTTGTCAATCCTTTCTTAGTTGGCCTTAGTCAATAAAAGCTATGACAATATTGTGAACTTTAGGAAATTGATGTTTTTGATGTAATTATTGGGAGAAAGAACAAGAATTGTGTGTGTGAGGCTCCTAAATCGATAGGTTCATTCCTTTGTTTCCACAAAACATGTTTACTATTTTCTTTGTTCCCTCCTCCAATGACATTTGTAGCTGGGATCGGCCTCCATTCAGCAGACCACTTCCTTCTTTGCAGTGCTGCCCTCCTCTAGGGGCTTCTAGAGATCGACAAAGGATGACATTGCTTCTGACCATAAACCACCTCTACGTCCTCCCAACCCTATCGATGTTTCTAGTCTCGACCCCATCCCAACACTCAATTGTATGCATCCAAATCACAACAATAAGATCCCCACTCCCGACGTCGACACACTACCCATTATAGCTCCCCTTCTAGTTCTTATAGTTATTTTGGACATATTACTATTTCAAGATTTTCTCATTCGGCTTCGGATATTAGGAGAGACACTTCCAGTGTGTACCATGAAATACTTGCTATTTTTGGATCATAGATCCCAGATCCACTCTCCTTGTATATTTGTTTCCCTATTTAGACATTGCGTCACAACCTAGGAGTTGACATATAGCCCATAAGCCATAAATGAAAATATTGTTGATGATGACTTTGATGTACAACATAGGCCAACGCATATGCATTAGCCCTCTATGTTAGGAGCTAACACGGCCAAAATTACATGATGGAATAATTGCAGGTCCCATCGATGAATAGAGTGAGAGAGGGTCCATCTTGTAAAGAAGAAACCTTAGATAGTTCTTCACCTTCCCTATATCCAATAACCAATAGGGAGGTTGACTGCTAGTCTAATGCCCTCTTGGATGATATGTCTACTTTTTTATTGTGTTCTCTCTTGAGATGACAAAAATAGATAGATTGTAACTCATATTTTGACTCCATCATTCTCTAAATACCCCCCAAGAGGTTTTAATTTCAAGAAGTGATAGATATTTCTAGATTGAATACAACCTAGTTTTAGTCTCCAAACATTTGAAGGTATCTAACACACTGCTCCAATACAAAAAACATCAAGATTGTTGCAAAACTAAACTCTACTATGTCGTTCATAATAACATTAAAAATAATTTATATGAATTTAATAAAAGTAGAATTTTGTCTACTCACTCACACCTAGATTATATCACTAACACCTAAATTACATCAGATAACACCACCAAAAAAACCAAAAGGTTTGACCTTTCCCACCACTAAATTTGAAATTACACTTACATTCTCATGCTTCTTACTTGACCATAGTAACTTAAATATATATTATTATATATTTATAGACTAAAACAACAAAAATACACACACACACACACACATATGTAGACACATAAAAGAAACCATCAAGATAAAAAAAAATATACATTTTAGAAGCCATAACTTTCTAAGATCAGGATTTTAGCACCACAACAAACCATCAAAAAAAAAAAACTAAAGGTTTTAGCGCCACAAAGTTTTTGAAAGTTTGAAAACGAGTTATGGCACATGAATGGGGGTTTTGATCCGGCCTTCCAACCACTGCATGTGGAATAGAGAGCGAAGAGGTGTGAGAGAGGCAAGAACAGGATTGCAGGAGCTTCTGCTACGGAGGCGTCCAAATTGTCTTATGGAAAGAGGTACATTAGAGCATGCATGTAAGAAATGGCTGAAACCCCTTTCAGATACAAATTTTAGTACTGCAAATGATATTTTGGAAGTTGAAACTACAACATGGATAGCTGACAGTGCATGTTCAAATTTGAAGCCTGGTTTCATTGTTCTCTACGTGTTCCATTAGTATTGCATGGTACTAAGTTTGAGCCAGCTCTTCATGCTGCTCTGCGTTTTTCTTGTTAAAAAATCTTATCCCCTGTCTTCTCTGGTGATTAGGGATGGGGTGCTGTCACATCTCTCTATAGTCCTAGGTTCTTGGTTCAGCAAGGGTTGCCAGCGGTGTACCTCTTGTTGACATTCTTAGCCTACAGATTTATTGCTCTTGCTGGTGGGTTCTTCATGCTTCCCTTGTTCTTTGTTCGTTGGAAATGGTGTTCTCGTCCTGTTGATGTGGTATGGTGGCCATTGTTTTCACTATGTTCTGGTTTCACATTTCTAGTTGTTTTCATTACTTTTGATAATCAATAAAAATCAGTCATTGCATTTGTTTTATTATAATGCATAGAATTCCATGGAAAACATCCTCTTGAATCCTGTCTATTGTATATCAAATACATATGAATTTATATTAAAACAACCTCTACCTAGTCTTGAATTTGAAATCTAATTGAACTCTAAAAGCAGAAACAATTGCAACTAATTTGCTTCATTTCAGGAAGCGAAACACTGAAAAATATGCTTCAATGCCCCACCTACATACTCAAATAGTGATAGATATGTGAAATATGCGAGAGGTTTTTGTAGTTGACCATGTTCTCGACAAAACCCAGGCCTTCGTTTTCTCATATGCACTTCCATATCCTTGGAATCATATTTTGAAGTTGATGACTTAGAGAGTAAACTAAAATTCTAGAAAATTTCCCTGTGAAGATTACTTAAATTCTCCCAAACTCTAATACCTGTGTAACAACTGAGAGAATTTTTTGAATAATGGCCCCTATTGAAGAAATTTCTCTCTCAATTTTTGAAAATGCATCTTGATTTGGCAGAAACAACTCTTTGAACTTAATGACTAAAACATTCATTTTTATTAAAAATAAGCTATGTTGCTAGAATTGATATGATAGTTTGTTTGTTGTGCTTGGTGTTGAATCTAGAACACTTGCTGATGATGGTCTTCTGACTGTATAATATCCTTGAATCTTCTTTCAAGTTTATTTGTAAACTGGCTTTCACACTTTCTCTTAAGCTTAGAAATCCTTGAAATATTTTGCCCTGTACTTTTAATGTATGTACTAAGTGTTATTGTCAGCAAATCAAATGCACTAACTCATATTGTATTTAAAGCCTTCCATTAGAGAAATTTTGAGGTCTAAAATGGGCCTCCTAAGGAAAATAATAAAATAATAGTTAAAATAATAAAAT
Source organism: Pseudotsuga menziesii (assembly GCA_001517045.1). Taxonomy (NCBI): domain Eukaryota; kingdom Viridiplantae; phylum Streptophyta; class Pinopsida; order Pinales; family Pinaceae; genus Pseudotsuga; species Pseudotsuga menziesii. The sequence goes on along the minus strand of LPNX010004397.1, from coordinate 30,881 downwards.
AATATTTATTAATTTTGGAGGAAAAAAGAAAAAAACTACTTTTTGTGTTCGTATTTTTGACATATCTCCCTGTGTTTTTACTCAAATTTCGATTAGGAGAGCTCATTGGATGCGGAATTTGATTCTGCATCCAACTAGTACCCACGCTGCATACTTTTGACGAACCCCACTACCCCAAAAATAAGAAATACATAAAAAATGTGATGATGACCCCGCTACCCCAAAAATAAGAAATACCTAAAAAAACGTGATGATGATGTCATCATCACGTTTTTTTAGATATTTCTTGTTTTTGGGATAGCAGGGTCCGTCAAAAGTATGCAACGTGGGTACTCATTGGATGCGGAATTGAATTCTGCATCCGACGAGGTCTCTCGATTGAAATTTGAGTAAAAACACAAGGAGATATGTCAAAAATACGAACAAAAAAAATAGTTTTTTTTATGACAAATATGTCAATTCAACCATTATGGTTGACTTATTTTATTGGAATTCTATTGGTTCTTGAATTCCACCTCACAAAAACTTATTGTGGGCACGTTTTCTTATAAGGCCTATTTTAGACCCCAAATTTCCTCTAATGCTAGATTCCTTCCTCAATCTAGAATCCATTTACTATTAGGGTATATGCCGAACATTCTCATAGGGAGCATCCTCATTCTTTAAAAATCCTATAAACTTCACACCCTCATTCTATTCGAAAAAAATATAAGCGATGACATCCATGCCTGATTGGGCATCTTTTCATGCCTCTGCTTGCTCAGTTATTTGTGAATGTCCAATATCTGGGATACTTGGATCTATCAAACAACGATTTCACAAAAACCCTTCCTCAATCACCAACTATATATATTATATTTTTCTTAATCTCTCCGGTAATATCTTATGACTATCCATGCTGCTGTCAGACCTTAATAACATTGGCCTAGAAACTCTTGATTTGTCCCATAATAATATAAGCTGTGAGGTTATCCTTGACTGGATTACAAACTCCAGTTTTTTAGTGGATTTGTGGTTGGCTTGTTGTCGTATTTCAATGAGATTCAAAGACCAAGACACTACTTCTCCTTCTCTTTATACATCTCTCTATCTATCCAACGACACCATCACAGGGGACATAGATAATCTATTCTAGAACATGGGTGCATTAAAAAATGTGAATCTAGCTAGTAATCATTTCTGCAAGAGCATTCCAACATCCATTGGAATTTTATCTTGAAGCATATTCTTCTAGATTTTTGTTTAAATATTTGGATGCACTATAAATCCTGGCATCAAGAAATGTAAATATTATTGTATCTTTCTTTGCAAATCTAACTATAAAAAATTTCATAAAATGTAGATAGTCTGTCCATCTGCACAATTGCAGAATTTCTATGATAAGTTGTCATTCCAATAGTAAAAGAAGTATATTTAGTTTGTAGAAACCAATTAGAAGACCACTTTCTCACATAAATGTGGCCTTATCAAATCTTAGTTGTTTGACGAATACTTGTACAATTTAACATATCAGAAGATCAAATTATGCTACCATTCCTTTAGATAGTGGCCTTATGTATGTCAACAAAGTCAAAGAATGAGATAAAAGAGTTGATCTAGTTTGATTTTAGAAAAATAAAATACAGGAAGGGAAGAGACATGATTCCCTTTTCCTTTGCAATGGCCCATGTCTTTGGAATCCTTACCAAGTCCACCACCTATATAATGAATTTGATGAAGTAAGATGGAGCCAAATCACTGAGCATACAATTCATCGTTGCCAATATGACACTACACATAGGTGCCTATTAATGTGTGATAATAAGTGTCATGAAAAGATGGATAGTGTCCTCATATAAGGTGTTAAGAACTTCATTCTCCTTTTCAAAATTGTTAGTATAAAGAGAACATTGATCATTAGTAGGGCCACCAATGCAAGAGTAGATATAGGTGAAGTTGCATCAACAAAAGAGAGATTTTTTTCCTAAAAAGTAATGAGCATCTTATCTAAATAATCAAATTTTTTTCCTTCTCTTCTAATTCATCTAGGAGTTTTAAAAGTAACTAGAAACTTTAGTTTTTTAGCACTTATTTTACACTGTATCTAATTGGATCATAAGTTCATCAAACTCCTACAAAGTTTGCATATTGAAAATTACAATCCTTTAATGCACCTTTAATGATTTTGAAGTCAACTACTTTTCATACAAATCTTTAATTCTCCATAAATCATTTATCATAACCATTTCTTGTAATTCATCTAAGAGTTTTCAAAGCAACTAGAAATTAGTTTACTATACTTGTTTATCAATGGATCAAAATTTCACTGAATTTCAAAAACAAATCCAAGTACAAATTTGCATTTTGCTAATTACAATTCTTTAACACATTCTTATTTTTTTTCAAATCACTAGCTTATCATACAAACTGTTAATTCACCTCCAAATCACTTATACAAATCTCTAATTCTTATAATTCCCAAATTTAATTTTAACCCATTATTTAAGACTTTATCTCAACTAATATAACTGTTATTTACATATATATTAAATGAGATTGCAAATTGATTTCCCACCTATATACAAAGCTTTATAATATTTCCACTCAAACTAAACACATTCTTGGTAGCTATGTTAAATGTATATTATTTTTGTAACTCGAACATTTTAAACACTTCAAGTTTTGATAAAATCCATAGGGCTTTGAAACTTGCCATCAACCAAGTTCTACATCATTATGAAACAGGGCAGCAAGTAGCTCTAGTACATGACTAATTTGAATTTTAACTAATTTAAAAGTAAATAATTTTATATTTTTGGGTTTTGAAAATTATATAAATCTTACATTTATTTAAAAAAATATGAGAAAAATAAAAACATCCTTATAAAATATTTGTAAAATCAAAATAAATATATATTTAACAAAATTTTAAAATACGAACCAATAAGTAAATATAACTTTAACAAAATTTCAAAAAAAGATTTTTTATAAAATACATACCTTTACACATGGTTGAGTAACTACATCCAATGTATAAAATTAAAATAATAATAAAAAATAAACCGATAAAAAAACGTGGTTAATAGTTTTGAAGGGCAAGGCTCTTTTATTTGTGATCTTGTTATTGCTGTTTTTTTCAAATGCATATCTGAGTATGCATTGTTGGTTTTGTGATCTTGTTATTGTTGTTTTTTTCAATTACATGTCTGAGTATGTACTGACTCATTGAACAAACGTTATTGTTGATCTTGTTACAACTATTTTTTTCAATTGTATTTTTTAATATAAAAATACAAATAAAAAAATAAGTAATAATAACAAATTCCAAATTTTTTTAAAGAAATTATTAAAATTTCAAACAAATATTTAATCCAATTTTAAAATAAAAAAATTAAAAATCCAACATTAAAGATGTCCTCAAAAATTTAATAAAAATATTTGAATATACATATTAACTATGCCACTGAGTTTCTCCAAAAAAACATGGTAACAATGTTAGGGGCAAAACCTGTGATGCATTAAAACCAAATGTCTTGGCCTTTATTATCAAAGTTGATAGCAAAGACATAGCTCCAATGAGCAATTAAAATTGAACCTTTTTTAGCTTTTTCAAGGGATTTAAACCCGTTATAGAAGGGTAATTTTAAAAAAATCATTAAAAAAATTTGCAAATATTTTGATTCACTTGTCATTTATTAAGGACAAATTTTATAAAATTTTAAAAGAAAGATCATATTTTCAACAACACATCAATGTGCATTGGAAATTGTTGGTTACTTAATTAACATTGTATCTACTATTATATGAAAATGGATGTAAAATGTGAACATGATTTAGACTTCATCTTCCAAAACTTGGCTTTTGTATAAAAAGGCTAAAATAATTTGCATTATTTTTTGTTCACCTCTATTTATTGATGTAGTGTTCAACTTCAAAACATTACATTCATCACATAGCTCACCCCTAGATAACCCTACCATCAAATTGATGCATGTCGAATTGGTAGTGTCACTTAATGAAAGATTCCCAAAGAAGCTTGGACACCTTGCCTTTCTAGATCTTCACTTGAACTCATGGGTTGTGAACATTGTTGATCCCTATCTATGAGAATTGGCATGCATTTTGTTTCCATACTTAATCTTTTGAGAATTGGCATGCATTTTGTTTCCATACTTAATCTTTTGTTAAATTTTCCTCCACTTTTGAATTTTTAAAATATTAACACCATTATTCACAGGATATGGGTGTAAATTATGATAGCATTGGGGAGTCAGGATTGAAAACTTATGGCTTAATGACAATTTTGAAAAGCAAATAATAAATATTAATGAAGCAGAGAGAATGTGTGTATCCTTTTTTTCATGTTTACATATTGCATCTTTTTAAAAGCATCCAACATGTTGATTTATATTCATTTTATTGAATAGGTAAACTCAACATTGTGCAAGTTTGGTCAGCTTCCTCAGAAACATAATACAGAGCTTTTCTTTATTTTTCAAAATACTACTCAATAATTCTTTTGGGGACAAAATCTCTATTAAAATTGTGAAATTTTAATAGACGTTAGCATAATTAGTTATAAAGCAAGAAGTGAATTTTTTTTTTTAAAATTGGAAAGGTGATAGGTTTGACTCTTTTAATCATTTCCAAGTTAAAATTAGTTTTTATAATCAAAGCCTTAAAATTTACTCTATTTACTCTCCATAAATCAGGAGAAATACTAAAAAAAAAAAATCATAACTTATTCCATCCAAAAGAACATAACTAGTTCCAACAAACCACTCCAATTAAGATTATAAATAAGTTAATGGAACTGTAATTGTTATGGGAGCATCGCTGACGGCCACACTTGGAATCTTTAAATTGTCCTCGTAATTAGTCCATTGAAGATATTAATAATGGAGTTACTCTATTGAAGATTAATAGCAATTTGTTAATAGGAATAGGGCTGTAAATGTTACAGGAGGATGGTAGGAATTATTACTCTATTGAAAAATAAGTTAGTGTGAATAGGACTGTAATTGTTAGGAGAAATACTAAAAAAAAAAAATCATGACTTATTCCATCCAAAAGAACATAACTAGTTGCAACAAACCACTCCAATTAAGATTATAAATAAGTTAATGGAACTGTAATTGTTATGGGAGCATCGCTGACGGCCACACTTGGAATCCTTAAATTGTCCTCGTAATTAGTCCATTGAAGATATTAATAATGGAGTTACTCTATTGAAGATTAATAGCAATTTGTTAATAGGAATAGGGCTGTAAATGTTATAGGAGGATGGTAGGAATTATTACTCTATTGAAAAATAAGTTAGTGTGAATAGGACTGTAATTGTTAGACCATGATGGTTGGTTGCAACACGAAATTATTACTTTATGGAAAATTTATAGTAATGAAATTGTAATTGTTATAGAAAGATAGTTCATTACCATTATAAGATTTAATTTACCAAAGATAAATCTTAATAAGCTCTACTAATAATTTAATTTACTGAAGATAAATCTTAATAGGCTCTACTAATAATTGGAAGATAGCAAAGTCCAACTGTAATTGTTTGAACCCTAATCTTTATAGAAAAATAATTAACTATCACCACACTTGGGATCAATTCATTGAAGATATCTGAAAACCATCTAGAATGGTTCCTTTTACTTGGCGGCCTAAGATCAAAACCGGTTGCTTCTGGAAGGCAACATTTAAATTCAACCATGTGGTTTCCACCCACATAAAATATGAGACCATTGAAATATAGTCCAATCAATAAAAAGTTGAAACTTGGAGTAGTGACACCAGCTTGTATGAACTATCTTATACACGGATATGTAAAAAAAAAAAGGGAAAAAATTAGGCAACAATCATTACAAGCTTTAAAAGGGAAAAAAAATTACATAAAAGTACAGGTGAATCCAAAAAGAACATTGTAGAGATCCAAATGGCGGGCTACAAGTATATAAAAAAAAGTTTTAAAAAAAAAGTACAGAAAAGTACAAATGAATCCAAATAGAGCATTGTAGAGATCCAAATGGCAGGCTACAAATATATAAAAAAGTACAAATAAAAAAAATAAAAAGATGTAGATATGCAAAGTGTGGAGTAAAACGAGCTCAAAAACCCTCAGGATCTCTTCGCATCCAAGAGTAGAAAGCACTCTCAAAGTGTCCTATGAATCTTTGGTAAATAGGTGTCAACTTCATGAAATCCTAAAGATGTAGATATGCAAGGTGCAGAGTAAACCGAGCTCAAAACCCCTCAAGATCTCTACGCATCTAAGAGTAGAAAGCACTCTCAAAGTGTCCTATGAATCTTTGGTAAATAGGTGTCAACTTCATGAAATCCTACCATTCGGACATGCTATTGTAAAACAGCGTGTGAGGTCATGTCAAATCGGATCTAGAAAAATAGCTTGGAAGTTGGGATTCAAATAGGATCTCTCGAAAATAGCATGTAATTTCTCATAGCTAAAATTACAGGTCGGAAAGGGCCCTCGTACCACCATTATTGTATCACATCAACCAAATGCCTAGACCCCAAGCCAGCTTGGGCATTACCAAATCTTTTGTTGTAAGCTAAAATTACAGGTCGGAAAGGGCCCTCGTACCACCACTATTGTATCACATCAACCAAATGCCTAGACCCCAAGCCAGCTTGGGCATTACCAAATCTTTTGTTGTAAGCTAAAATTACAGGTCGGAAAGGGCCCTCGTACCACCACTATTGTATCACATCAACCAAATGCCTAGACCCCAAGCCAGCTTGGGCATTACCAAATCTTTTGTTGTAAGCTAAAATTACAGGTCGGAAAGGGCCCTCGTACCACCACTATTGTATCACATCAACCAAATGCCTAGACCCCAAGCCAGCTTGGGCATTACCAAATCTTTTGTTGTAAACTAAAATGCCTCATCAATCCCTTTTGTCTATCACAATTACTATCAACCAAACCACTAAAGCCCCAGACCAGGTTAACTTAGACATTACCCAAGCTTCTTGAAAAAATAAGTAAAATGCCTCATAAAACCCCTTTAATTTGAATCTATCTGTACAATATAGTGGAGGTGGATAGGTTCCAATTGCAGCCCATGAATCTATATATCTACAATGTAGAGAAAGTGGATAGGTTCCAATTGCAGCCCATGAATCTATATATCTACAATGTGGAAGAAGTGGATAGGTTCATGAATCTATATATCTACAATGTGGAAGAAGTGGATAGGTTCCAACTGCAGCCCATACATATAGACTTATGGTTGTTGTACAACAATATAAAACTAGAACATGAAACTTAAGTCTTTGTTTTAAATGTATAGGATAAATGGATATATTAAAAAGCCAACAAATCTGCTCGCTCATTATTTCTCATTTTAATATATGAAAGTAAGATGTTGAATGAAAGACTAAACAACCATCAACCATCTATTGCAAATTTCCAATATATGAATTGCAGTATATTCAATCATATTTATCATAACAACAGTCAACCTTTACAAACAATCTGACTATGTACGAGGCATAGTATTCAATATAAAAGGCTCGAACAACATCTATTAGATTTTCTTTAATGCCATTTGTTCAATAATGAAAGTAGCATTTACAAGCAGCCGAACGAAGGAAAATGCAGTTACTAGCTAATATGATTTCCTTTCTTTCATCTTGCAAAAGAAATTCAGACGAAATAATGTTGGAGGATGGAAAATTCGTATCAATGGATGGACACAAAATGGTTTAAGCTCATTAAGAAGTGCAGAAGAACACACAATTAATTAGCATATAAATCTGTAATATGTTAATAGTAGTTATCAGAATTTGGTAAGTCTGAGTTGAAGATGACTTAGTTTTAGATAAATCTGTAATATGTTAATAGTAGTTATCAGAATTTGGTAAGTCTGAGTTGAAGATGACTTAGTTTTAGTTTGCTTGCATTGCATTAACACTAGCATACATCTATCTAAAAGAGGATTTATTAAGAGGATTTATTAAGTATCAAGAGAGATATCAATCTTTTCAAGTGCAAACTTGTTTTTAAAGTAGAAATGTTGAGAAAATGTGTAATGCAATGTTATAAGTTTAAATTATCTAATTTGTACAGTTTTATATACCGTTCTTAATAATTTAAATTTAATTAAATCAAGTGAACACTCTATCACAACAGGCCTGGACTCAGAGATGGCACAGCGAAGTGTGAAGCCAGAGTCTCTGGTGCATCTTCTAGCCTAATCCTTCTAGATGTAGAAGGGGCCGAGCTGATTGGAACCGCAAACCTGATCTCACAGGTGAAGCCCTTGTTGTTAGAGACATTAGGCATCTGGAATCAGAGGAACTGGGGCCTGCTTCTATATGTCGAGGATTGCGGTTGTTGGAGGGCACTGAGATTTGGAATGCAGTGGCTGAAATTCTAAATGAAGTATTCCTAGACCCAAATGCAGAATTTCTTCAATCGATCAATGGTAGCCTTAAATTGCAGCATTTTGATCTCCGCTTGAAGTGTCAGAGCCATGAAGCCATTCGTATTCGTCTCGTTGGTGCTTGTCCAAATGAATTAAGATCTCCTGTCTTTAACTTATAGTGATTTGCAACCTCAGTGGAGGAAGCTTGCAGATGTCCATCATCACAGTATTAGTATTCATGGAATAGTTGGGCAAATGGCATATTTCAGTCTTCTTGTTTACCACATTATAGGACTCCCTAGGGAGTCGTGATGGCTGTGTCGAAGTAATATGAGGGTCCGAAGATTGTTGTAGGGTTGTCTGGGGAAAAATCGAGCGTATGAAAGGCAAGAAAGGAGGTGGGGCAGGAGGCTGACGAAACTGAAACCTCGGCACTAATTCTGAGTGCCCATACCGCTGGGATTATCTCTCTGAGCAGGCAGCTTCCTCCTCTGCTTCTGGGAAAATCTGCCTGTCTCATCCTTACAGAGATTTGCCAAAACTCTAGCAATAGTAATCTGCTCTTTCTCTTCACTGCTCTCCCTGTCACGGGAAAAAGAGCACAACCCACTCAACTGTGATACTGCATGCCCATCATATACCCAAACACAAACCGGCACAAAATCTAAATTCATTACCCAATACACAAAAAACCACTATCAAAATTCATGCCCACCATATACCCATTGCACAAAAACAACACTATTAAAATTCATGCCCACTAATATTACCCAATACACAATATCAAAACTCAAAACAATGGAGAAACAACATCCAATACTGTGGAATAAAAAGAAACCATAAAACCTGCCCGCACCAATGGCATAAATTAGGATTTGATCATGCTGGGTATCTACATACATTGCTTGAGAACCGACCAGGAAGCCATTGCAGCATTCTTCTCTGCTTGCTTCTTCGTCTTGGTAGTCTCCCCGTAGAATCTCATTCCAGCAAGGTCCACACTGTATTTAAAAACAGGCAAATGCCCAGACCCTGAATGGATTGTAGTAGCATGAAAACTAATGATATTTTTTAGAAATCTATCTGGACATATATGAGGTGGAACCCCACAACACAAAACAGCAAAAACTCTGATGAAAATTAGCTAAAATATTTCTCCAAACCCTGGTAACCATTAAGACCAAGTGGGTATTCAAATTACCCCTCCAAAACTCCAAATTTCAAAAGCCCAGGTGAAAGTCTATATGCATTTGACTGATTCACAGACAAAAATCATGGCTTAAGCTTGACTCCTCAGATCCTTCATCCAGTCCTAAAAGTACGGAACACGAAAGAGAACGAGAATATGAAGATACCAAGCAAGGATCCTCCGCCACTGGCATTGTAAGCCCGTTTTATTCTTCTTCTTGTTTAATAATCCATTCACCAGCGCTATATAACAGTCAGAGCTCACGGACATTTTCCATCTGCAAAAACCAGGTGAGTATCTAAATTAATCCTCAGAGAACAAAATTGGAAAAGACCAGATGAAAATTAACTACAATATTTCTCCAAACTCTAATTACCCCTAAGACCAAGTGGCATCCAAATTAACCTTCCAGAGCCAAAAATTTCAAAAAAACAGATGAAATTATATAGGCATTTGACCAATTCAGAGTCGAAAATCACGATTAGAGCCTGAATCATCCTATTCTTGATTCAGACTTAAAAGTATAAAACACAAAATTAACCCTCCAAAATCCTAAATTTCAAAAACCTAGAGGAAAATATAAAGGCTTTTGACCGATTCACAGACAAAAATCACAATTACAGCATCATTTCTCAACTCCTGCATACAGTCAGTAAAGTACAAAACGAGAACACATAGAAAGTAAGCAATAATCCTCCACTACCGACATTGAGAACCCCTTTTCTTCTTGTTGTTCAATAATTCAGCAGTGGCAAGGTGGCCTAAAGATGGATTTAAATGCAAGCATGCTGGTATATTGAAGTCCTTCACTGGCGCCCTATACCAGTCGGAGCTCTATACCGCTGCCATAAGATGTTGATGTAGCTTGTGACCAAAGTTGTTTCGATATTTTTTTTTATTTCAAAAAATATATTATCAGATTTAGAAGTGGACGTAGGGCTATCAAGTAATATTTGTTTAATTTTTTTAAATCAGTGTCAATGACAGAAATAATATCTAAGCTAAAATATAATAAGAAAAATTTAATTTAAAAAAATTTAAATAAATATTTCGTTTATATATTGCTTTCAGTATGGTTTGATTTTTTACTTTTATGTACGGTTCAGATTGGTGGCAGAAAAAAAAATGTCTCCTGCAAGCGGCAAAGATTAAATAAACAAGAAACTTTGACAGCATGATAAAGTTGAAAATCCAATGTTAATGATTATCACAAAGACAATTTTATATTTGAAAAAAAATAGTTGGGTAATCGATAATGGTCTAACAGAAACAATCCAATACTTTTGTATTTTTAGTTAGGAAACAAATATATGTGTAGACTCTAATATAAAGAAAGCTGATCTTTATCCTGTTAAAGATATTTTGTATTTTTATTTAAGAAACAATTATTTGTCCAACACATTTTTGACGTAGATGCTTCAAATTTATTTAAAAATATCACACATAAAAATGGCACAATCCACAAGAAAGCAATTCCCAGAAGATAATACCTGCTTGGAAAGACGGTAAGGTAAAACACCCTTGTGCAAATCTGTCATCTCCATCTCCTCAATCATCTCCTCCCAGCCTTGAGTATCACCTGGGTTGAATAAACGCGTTGAACTCCCGAAATGTGGCAGCTCCTCAACTTGTATATTATAACACCCCCGAATGTCCAGCTCTTCAAGTTTTGCAACACCACAAAGACCACCGATCTTCCTCAATGCACTACAACCCCTTAAATTCAGACGCTCTAACTTTGCTGGCAATGAACCAACCTCCACCAGATCATTACAACGCCTGATGTCCAGGAATCCAAGGTTGATGCAGACACCTTCTGGAAATGATACCTCTGATATTTCTGTGCAATACAACTGTAACACTTTGAGCCCAGCCAGGACCTTGTCCTTTGCTCTTCGCTTTCTCTTTCTCCCTGGGGCAGACTCCTCTTGAAAAGGCAGTTCGCGTAACGGACAACCGCGAACTCTTAAAGTTTGGAGATTGTTCATCTTCATGAGACCTGCTAACTCATGTATTCCACATTCTGATATCTCCAACACAGTCAAATGAGACAACGTGCCAACTGACTCGGGCAGGTGTTTCAATTCCTGGCATCCATGGAGCACCAGTATCTTCAAACTCGCTAGGCAACCGAACGAAGGTGGCAGCTCTTTCAACAAAGGACTTCCTAAATAAAGAATTTTCAAATTGCTTAGGCGTACAGTATGTGCATTGTTCCACTCTTTTAAGTTTGTACCCAAGAGATTTAGCGTTTCCAAGCGCTTTTGATGTTCTTGGTCACACAATTTTGGAAGCTTCTTCAATCTTTTGTGACCAGACAGATCAATGCGTCGGAGGTTCGTTAACTCCCCCAACGATTTCGGAAGTTTCTTTATACCATCGCACCGAGACAAATCAAGGCTTGTGAGATTTGTTAAATGCCCCAAGGAATCTGGAAGTACCTCCACGCTTTCGCACTCGCGCAGTTCGATTCCTTCGAGATTTGTTAAATCTCCTAAAGAATCTGGAAGCTTTTTCAAACTCTTGCACTCATACAGCGTTATGTGTTTGAGATTTGACAATTTCCCAAAGGAATCTG
>LPNX010004397.1:0-18658 GCA_001517045.1 Pseudotsuga menziesii | reverse complement strand
TTTCGCACCCGCCCAGATTGATTCGTTGGAGATTTGTTAAATCCCCCAAGGAATTTGGAAGCTTTTTCAAACTCTTGCACCTAGACAGATTTATGTGTTCGAGATTTGTTAAATTTCCAAAGGATTTTGGGAGCCGCTTCAATCTGTAGCAGTTATTCAAATCGATGTCTTGAAGATTTGTTAAATCTGTGAAGGAATCTGGAAGTACCTCCACGCTTTCGCACCCGCCCAGATTGATTCGTTGGAGATTTGTTAAATCCCCCAAGGAATTTGGAAGCTTTTTCAAACTCTTGCACCTAGACAGATTTATGTGTTCGAGATTTGTTAAATTTCCAAAGGATTTTGGGAGCCGCTTCAATCTGTAGCAGTTATTCAAATCGATGTCTTGAAGATTTGTTAAATCTGTGAAGGAATCTGGAAGTACCTCCACGCTTTCGCACCCGCCCAGATTGATTCGTTGGAGATTTGTTAAATCCCCCAAGGAATTTGGAAGCTTTTTCAAACTCTTGCACCTAGACAGATTTATGTGTTCGAGATTTGTTAAATTTCCAAAGGATTTTGGGAGCCGCTTCAATCTGTAGCAGTTATTCAAATCGATGTCTTGAAGATTTGTTAAATCTGTGAAGGAATCTGGAAGTACCTCCAAGCTTGCGCACCAGCCCAGTTCGATTCGTTGGAGATTTGTTAATTCCCCCAAGGAATTTGGAAGCTTTTTCAAACTATTGCACGCAGACAGATTTATGTGTTTGAGATTTGTTAAATTTCCAAAGGATTTTGGGAGCCGCTTCAATCTGGGGCAGTTATGCAAACTGATATCTTGAAGATTTGTTAAATCTGTGAAGGAATCTGGGAGCTTCTTCAATCCTTCCCAGCCAGAGACTAGGATGTATTGAAGATTTGACAATTTCCCAAAGGAATCTGGAAGTACCTCCACGCTTTGGCACCCTTCCAGTTTGATTCGTTGGAGATTTGTTAAATCCCCCAAGGAATTTGGAAGCTTTTTCAAACTCTTGCACCTAGACAGATTTATGTGTTCGAGATTTGTTAAATTTCCAAAGGATTTTGGGAGCCGCTTCAATCTGTAGCAGTTATTCAAATCGATGTCTTGAAGATTTGTTAAATCTGTGAAGGAATCTGGAAGTACCTCCAAGCTTGCGCACCAGCCCAGTTCGATTCGTTGGAGATTTGTTAATTCCCCCAAGGAATTTGGAAGCTTTTTCAAACTATTGCACGCAGACAGATTTATGTGTTTGAGATTTGTTAAATTTCCAAAGGATTTTGGGAGCCGCTTCAATCTGGGGCAGTTATGCAAACTGATATCTTGAAGATTTGTTAAATCTGTGAAGGAATCTGGGAGCTTCTTCAATCCTTCCCAGCCAGAGACTAGGATGTATTGAAGATTTGACAATTTCCCAAAGGAATCTGGAAGTACCTCCACGCTTTGGCACCCTTCCAGTTTGATTCGTTGGAGATTTGTTAAATCCCCCAAGGAATTTGGAAGCTTTTTCAAACTCTTGCACCTAGACAGATTTATGTGTTTGAGATTTGTTAAATTTCCAAAGGATTTTGGGAGCCGCTTCAATCTGTGGCAGTCATGCAAAATGATATCCTGAAGATTTGTTAAATCTGTGAAGGAATCTGGGAGCTTCTTCAATCCTTCACAGCCAGAGCCTTTGATGGATTGAAGATTTGACAACTTCCCAAAGGAAAATAGAGCTCCCGCCAAGCTTCCCAGATCGATTCGTTGGAGATTTGTTAATTCCCCCAAGGAATTTGGAAGCTTTTTCAAACTCTTGCACCCAGACAGCTTTATTTCTTTGAGATTTGTTAAATTTCCAAAGGATTTTGGGAGCCGCTTCAATCTGGGGCAGTTATGCAAACTGATATCTTGAAGATTTGTTAAATCTGTGAAGGAATCTGGGAGCTTCTTCAATCCTTCCCAGCCAGAGACTAGGATGTATTGAAGATTTGACAATTTCCCAAAAGAATCTGGAAGTACCTCCACGCTTTTGCACCCGCACAGTTCGATTCGTTGGAGATTTGTTAAATCCCCCAAGGAATTTGGAAGCTTTTTCAAACTCTTGCACATAGACAGATTTATGTGTTTGAGATTTGTTAAATTTCCAAAGGATTTTGGGAGCCGCTTCAATCTGTTGCAGTTATCCAAATTGATGTCTTGAAGATTTGTTAAATCTGTGAAGGAATCTGGAAGCTTCTTCAATCTTTCCAAGCCAGAGACTCGGATGTATTGAAGATTTGACAATTTCCCAAAGGAATCTGGAAGTACCTCCACGCTTTGGCACCCTTGCAGTTCGATTCGTTGGAGATTTGTTAAATCCCCCAAGGAATTTGGAAGCTTTTTCAAACTCTTGCACACAGACAGATTTATGTGTTTGAGATTTGTTAAATTTCCAAAGGATTTTGGGAGCCGTTTCAATCTGTTGCAGTTATGCAAATTGATGTCTTGAAGATTTGTTAAATCTGTGAAGGAATCTGGAAGCTTCTTCAATCCTTCCCAGCCAGAGACTTGGATGTATTGAAGATTTGACAATTTCCCAAAGGAATCTGGAAGTACCTCCACGCTTTGGCACCCGCGCAGTTCCATTCGTTGGAGATTTGTTAAATCCCCCAAGGAGTTTGGAAGCTTTTTCAAACTCTTGCACTCAGACAGATTTATGTGTTTGAGATTTGTTAAATCTTTCAAGGAATCTGGAAGCTTCTTCAATAATTCGCAGCCAGAGAGTCCAATGTATTGGAGATTTGTTAAATTCCCCAAGGAATTTGGAAGCTTTTTCAAACTCTTGCACTCAGACAGATTTATGTGTTTGAGATTTGTTAAATCTTTCAAGGAATCTGGAAGCTTCTTCAATAATTCGCAGCCAGAGAGTCCAATGTATTGGAGATTTGTTAAATTCCCCAAGGAATTTGGAAGCTTTTTCAAAATATTGCACCCATACAAATCAATGTGTTTGAGATTTGTTAAATTTTTTAAGGACTCTGGAAGCTTCATCAATTTTTGGCAGCCATCGAGATTTATGTATTCAAGATTTGTTAAATTGCCAAAGTCATTCGGAAGACTAATCCCTGTGGACCCATTTATTTCTAGATATTTCAAGGAACGAACATGACAAATTTCTTCTGGTAATACTAGATCTAGGGGTTTTGAAGGATAGTATAGGGACTTTCTTAGGACTATCTTTTGAAGGTACTTCAGCTTCCCAATGAACTTTGGAAACTCTGAAAGAGGAGCTTGCACTTCTAACTCCCGCAACTGCAGAGGTGCCTGCAATGTTCAACGTTTCAATCAGTAGAAAAAATAAAAGACGCCAACTTATTCTCATAATTTGCATGTTACTGTATGTTCATCTACATTTACTTACTTGAGATTCGCACTCCCATAATTTTTTCAATTTCGGCCCGTCTACTTCTAAAACTTTTAAATGGTCCATTGGAAGCCAGGAAGGCAGCGAAGAACAGGGGCAGTCATTCCAGCGGAGCCATGTGAGATTTGGTGACTGCACTCTGGTCAATACGCCGTGTATAAATTCGCCTTCAATGTCCAGAAGTTGCAATTTTCTGATTCTGAACGCCTCGTGGCTCAAACTTTTTCTCAATGCACTTTCTAATTTTTTGCGTACCAATAGGTCCTCAGGGTCATAGGTCCAACGCCTAGGTATCTTAATACCGCGCACTTCTGGTATTACCTGTTTGTTCTTTAAAAACAGTGTTATAACATACTAACTGACAGATGCATTCTTTCAATAAAAAGAACTTGAAAGTTGTTGACAGGGGTAGGAAATCTGAGATGATTGTAACACTTACAGATGACGATGATTGTTCCTCGAACAGATCGTAAACGTCCCGGATCGAACGCCAAAGACGCCGGGGCATTGATGCCTCAGCGATATTTCTTCCCATGTCTCGAAGGTGATCATGCATTCTCATCGTCTTCTTACTATCTACCTCCACAAGACACCTTTCTTCTAGAGTTTGAAGCCCAGCCAAACTGCCCCATATGCTTACCCACTTATCCTTCTCTTCACCTATTGCAAAACAAGCAATATCTAAAAATATTTGTTGTTCCTCTTGATTTAGTGAGTCATAACTAAATTTAAGGCTCGCCAGGATCTTTTCAGGTAATTTTTGAAAGTCCTTCAATTTTTCTTCCCAGTAAGGCTGGTCCTTATCACATAAAAGAGCCCCAAAGACTTTCAGCGACAGAGGTAATCCGTCGCAGCCCTTTACGAACCTAGCTACAAGGTTTTCAAACCCTGGACGTGGATGTGGCTGAAAGAAGGCATGCCGGCAGAAAAGTTCTTCGGAATGTGGATCATTGAGGCCTTTCAGGTGATAAATTGATGACTTTCCTATTCCTACACTTCTAAGTACATGCTTGTCACGAGAGGTAACCAAAATCAAGCTCTTGGGGTCAAGGATACTCTTAATTGGCAAGAACGCATCCAATTGATCAGCATCATCTACATCGTCTAATATTACGAGAGCGTGACAAGATGAGAGATTTGTTTGAAGAATCCCTATACCTTCTTGCCACCTCCCAATTTCCTTATTTATACCTTTCAAGTCCTTAATGAGCTTACTTTGCAAATAATTTAGAGACGAGGCAGCGGCTTTTTCTCTCACATCAGGTAGAAAGGAGCAGACATCGTAATGCGATCTCTTACGATTGAAGAATTCGTTGGCAAGCGTGGTTTTGCCAACTCCTCCTGCACCTGCAATCCCTACAACTTTAGCCTCCACCGGCTGCAACTCCTGCTTGAATAGCACTGTCTTTTCGAAATGATCGAGTTTTTCCCCCAAACCAGTTGCATATTTGGCCACATGCGATGCTGGTTTTGGAACAACTTCCAACACCCTTTGAACGACCCTGTCCAAGAGGTCCGCCTCGTTCCTGAAGAGTGAATATGCATATTAAGAGGGTAAAATAACAAACAGTAACCTAAGTTGTCAAGTGGTTATCAATCCAACAGACGAAACAATACGACGGATTAACAGATTAAAAGCTAGTTAATTACATGGATTGGAATAGTGGTAGATGCTCACCCATTACACGCCTCCAATTCAAAGCCGGTTATATCTGAAACATGAGCGAGAGCCTCTCTCCAACTCTGGATTCTTAGGGAATCGTATCGCTGCTTTTCTTCATGTTTGCGCAGGGCTTTAGCGTACGGTCCATCTTGATCAGTACCCGTCCACCGGAGATGTTGAGGCTTAACCTTGTAAAATACAGGTAAAATGATAGCTGGTTTGCGCTTCTCCGAATCTACCATGAGGCAAAGTTCATCTAGACACCATTTCGATTTCGCATAGTTTTTAGAGAAAATGGCTATTTGGACAGAGGCGAATTGGATCGCGGCCTCGATTTGAGAAGGAAATCTTTGTCCAGCCTGTAATTCCGGCTGGTCAAGAAACACTTCCAAGCCACGGGATTTAAGGCTACGGTAAAGATGTCGAGCGAAGGTATTTTTAACATCACGCCCGTGGTGATTTATAAAAACCTGGTGGTGGCTTGACGCAGAGGCAGGGGAGGTTGTGTCTTGTGCCATTGGAATTTGGAAGAATGGATTGACAGATAAAAGTAATAAAATCAGACGACGCACAGGCAGGCAGATCGATGCGAAGGAAGGAAAGCTTATCGATACGAATTAGGAAGGGAGAGATCGGTGGAAATGGGAAGAAAGGCAGCTGTGTCGTTCCAGAAATGCCAATTACCACTTCAAGACCAGAGAGATCGGTGGAAATGGGAAGAAAGGCAGCTGTGTCGTTCCAGAAATGCCAATTACCACTTCAATACCACCACTTCGCTTTGTTTAGGGCTTCCGCAATGTTGTGATGTAACGTCATGTATTAAAGCTGGACACTGTGTGATGACCCAGAGTTGCTGTTTCATAGACACGCAGACATGAGTATGATACTTTTACTTTTCTTTTTTCTTTTGCCGTAGCTCTTCTTTTTGGCGTATCTATTTCTGTTTTTTTTCGAGGTAATTTCTTTTTAGCTTTCTTTGGGGAGCGGCCCGGCGGGGCCCGGGAGCACTGATAATATCACTTTTGCTTTTCGGTTTTGTCAAGTCTATGAGAATATGATTTGGCGCGCTTATAATATGTAATTTCTGTTAGTTTTCTTTGTGGGGACTAGGGAGCACGGATAATATCTATGTAATTTCTATTAGTTTTCTTTGTGGGGACTAGGGAGCACTGGTAATATCACTTTTACTTTTCGCTTTTGTCAAGCCTATGAGAATATGATTTGGCGCGCTTATAATATGTAATTTCTATTAGTTTTCTTTGTGGGGAGTCGACTAGGGAGCAGGGATAATATCACTTTTACTTTTAGCTTTTGGGGGGAAAGTGTCGGAGAATCTGATGAGGATGGTATTGGTACCTCTACTTTATATTTTATTTTGGCGCGCTTACGTCAGGGTAGGTGGAGCGTCCCAACACCCCATGTGCCCACTGCCGACGAGTCAATTGTCAAAAGTTGGATTAACGGTTACTAGCTAGTAGCGTCGCAATAGTATTGGAGATCGAGAAAGTTTTCGCCTTTGGTTTTGAATGGGTGATCTTGTCTAGTGCCGAAAGGATCTAAAGCGATCAAGATTAAACGCTAAATTTGGAGGTTATGAATCTTCATAAACAGATATTTTATATAAAAATTATTTAAAACACGAAAACTAATGATATGTTTATACAAAATGATATGTTTATAAAAAATATTATTTACTAAAATATAGAAGTAATATATATATAAAGAGGAGAATCTGCAACTGAAGTAAACTATAAAGAGGAGAATCTACAACTGAGGTCGGCCGGATCGGAGTCATATATTTTCTTAAAACAAATAAATACTTTATAGATGTTATACAAATTATTGAAGTTTGCTAATTTTTAGATCATTTGCATCTTTTCAGATAAGTTTAGCTGAAATCAGGTAACACAATTTGTTAATTTTCAATATTAAAATTACAAATTTTATTGCAAAGATAGATTTATAACTACTCCAACCAAATATTCAAAATATTCTTTATTGACAAAACAAAACAATTCAAGATAATATTTTTTTTTCCTCAAGTCAAATCAAGTCCTATCCTAATGCAATTAATTTATAATGATATTGTTTTTTAAGCGATCCACAAAATCCAAGTATAATGCAATTAATTTATAATGATATTGTTTGTTAAGCGATCCACAAAATCCAAGTATACCAAGGAGTGATGTGCAAAAATTAATATTTTTTATAAAACAAGGGGCAAATTATACAAAATATTCCTCATTGTGAATTGTTAGTCAATCACTTAAACAAAATTTCAAGCCAATATAATTATTTTTTACTAACAAAAAATTATTTAAATATTTTCACTAAAAAATTATTAAAAATAATAAACTTTTTCTTTAAAAAAATTATACCCTTAAACAAATATTTGATAGTAAAAAAACTCAATTATTATATATTTAAAATAAAATATTTAATAATTATTCTTTATTTAAAATTAAATATTTAAACAAATTTATCCTTAATAGCATGTAGAGAGTTAGATTTAAATCTCGGATAATATCACAATCAATGCTCCCAACCACTCAATCATTAAACAAATATTTGATAGTAAAAAAACTCAATTATTATATATTTAAAATAAAATATTTAATAATTATTCTTTATTTAAAATTAAATATTTAAACAAATTTATCCTTAATAACATGTAGAGAGTTAGATTTAAATCTCGGATAATATCACAAACAATGCTCCCAACCACTCAATCTAGAATTGTGAGAAATAAAAAAAACTATAATTAACAATGTCATTATGTTATTCCTAATCTAGAGAGTTATTACATTGTTATTATGCTATTCTTCATTTCAAAACAAATGTTGATAAATAAGCAAAGATGGAATTAATGTTAGTATTAATTTACATGGATGAATTGTAAGTACAATTACAATTCTTTAAGATAGTGTATTCAATTGTTGAGCTTTCTACATGTGGATGTCAATGTACATTATAGAGTACACTGCCAACAAGAAAAAATATAGGTAATAATTATATATACTACAAGGAAAACATTAACCTTTGGGAAAGGCTTTTGGTAAACCTATCCAAAACATTTTGCCTTTGCCCAAGCAAAGTGTATGAGCAAAGGTTTTAGTAGAGGTTTTTACTTCTTGTGCTTAAATAACTAAACATATACAACATTCATTATAAATAATCCATTATTTATAAATTTAATTACTTTAATATGAAATAAAATCTAAAACATTCATTATAAATAAACCATTATTTATGAAATTAATTACTTTAATATTAAATAAAATCTAAATGGTATAGAAGAGTTACTTTCTACCATGTACAAATGATGTTTAGGTTTTAGTAGAGGTTTTTACTTCTTATGCTTAAATAACTAAGCATATACAACATTCATTATAAATAATCTAGTATTTATAAAATTGATTACTTTTATATTAAATAAAATCTAAATGGTATTCAAGCATTACTTACTATTATGCACAAATGATGTTTAAAGATTTGTATACCCTGTTGATTTTTATTTTTAAAATTACAAAAATGTATTTTTTTAAAATATTTCCATAAATGAAGTATGTGTACATTTCTTCAATATTTTTTAAAATTACAAAAATTATTATTTTAAAAATATTTCTATAAATGAAGTACACTTGCATTCTTTTTATAGGCACAATGGAGAACATTTAATATTTTGCAATTTTACATATTACTATGCATCTTTAGATTAAGCTCACTAATGTTCTCAATTTTGACTATGGGTTTAAAGGGCTTGAAGTTGAAAAACATGAAATTTTGAAGTTTTGTTTGTCAAAAAAACAAGGAAAATAGTTACCCAACTTCATGTTTTCAAATATTGTTTCTTTGACTAGTGATAATTTCTTGATCACCTAAATTAGTTTTTTTGATTTGCTGGAGTGCAAGTACAACTGAATAGGTATCTGTCATATCTATCATCCTCAAGGGAGAAAATTTTATGAGGGATAGAGGAAAGTGTAATGTCCAGCACATCTAACAAGATGATATCAACCATAGGTGAAAAGGTCAAAAATTCTAAAGGCACATGGAATTGTTTATTGATGGAGGAGGATCAAGTTCTTATCACAAGGAGAGAATAGGTGACATCGAGGTTCTCTTGAGGTACAAAAATATACCAAAATGATGGGTACCCAAGGAATTTCCTCAGTTGGACACTAGTTTTTGTGTCAATGAGAGGATCTATCTCATTTCTCTGTCCTCCGGACATGGTCTAGACTATTTTCCATGGATGAAATAAATACAATGGTCAAAATAAAGGAGTGACTATGTATACTGATGGAAGTCCAAAAGCATCTAGGAATAATACAAGTTTTATAAACAGTTTATGACATGGGAAAACAATAAAGAAACCCAATTGCATATTAGAGGGGTGCAAAGGAAATAGAGTATTTGTATGTGCCATGAAAAAAATATATGCATGGGAAGAATTGTTGGTGGATTGTGATTTGAATCGAATCGATAGATACACTTCTACAATAATTAATGATTCGTTTTAACTTCTATCATTACTTTTATCACCCCCTGTTTCTTATTTTGTTTAATGAGTCTCGAATTCACCATAGTTCCGACGAAGGTTGTTACATCAATTTTACATTTTTGTCATTCCTTAGAATTTCTCAATACATTAGAGGAAATTTCAACTCAAAATGGGCCTTTTAACACTAATTCAAATTCCATGTCATCATGTGTTAGTCAATGAAATTACTTTAAATTTGAAACACTGTATAGGTCTTAAACAATTTTTTAATATAAATTTGGGGATAGGTATCATAAAAAAAAACTACTTTTTTTCTTCGTATTTTCGACGTATCTCCTTGTGTTTTTACTCAAATTTTGATCGGGAGAGCTCGTTGGATGCGGAATTAAATTCTGCATCCAACGAGTACCTACTCGGTATACTTTTGAAGGATCCTACTACCCCAAAAATAAGAAATACCTGAAAAAATATGATGATGACATAATTCTGCATCCAACGAGCTCTCCCTATCAAAATTTGAGGAAAAACACAGGGAGTATGTCGAAAATACAAACAAAAGTCGTTTTTTTCTTTTCTTCCTCCAAAATTAATAAATATTATTTTATTATTTTAACTATTATTTTATTAATTTTCCTTAGGAGGCCCATTTTGAGTTGAAATTTCCTCTAATGTATATCTTTGGTGGAGGCCAGATTACTACAATTATTCATAGCCATTTTTTGTTTATTTCATATATGGTTTCCCATTCCTTCAATGTTTGGAAAATATATTGTAGTAGAGTGATCATAGGAAGGCACCAACTTTATGAAAAGTATACAACTAAGAACATCTATATCCATTAATCAATGTGAACTTTTATTATTGTTTATAGTTGAATGAACTTGTTTTTGTGTTTATATATGTAAACGCCCAAAACTGACCATGATGATGTGGGTAATGATAATTTCTATGATTCATTGACTCAATGGAAACAATTAGAAAGTATTTGAGAAAGAAAAACAAAGAACTCCTTGCATTGGTTGGTTGTGAACCTACTAAGGAGAATAAACAAAGGTGCAATGTTTTGATGTAGGAGATAGAATGATATGGGGTAAGTTCCATCTATTCAAAAAAATATTTATCACATATATTCATTAATGATTTTTTCTTAGCATCCTTTATATGATGATCCGTGTTGGCCCTAGGAAAGTGCATAAGAGTTTTGGTCGGAAGTTTGAAGAATCTGGTCACAAGGTTAGCAAGGTCACGAGGGAAAAGGAAAGAGTAAGTCGAATCTGGTAATTCGACCTATATTTGAGGAAACAATAAATGTAAATAATGAGTAAGTTAGACAAGTAGTTTATTTTGGGAATGGGAATGAATGTAAACTGGGTCGATAGAGGCTTTATTAATGTAAAGGGATTTATGGGTTAGTTAGAGAATCAGTCATCTATTAGTTTAGAACTAGTCGACGGTTAGACGAAGAGTTGTGAAAAGTATAAAAGGTTGATCCATAAGTTGGGTGCATATGATCTCATGATAGACAAATGATATTAACGATCTTGAGATATGTCTCTTACTACTATGACTATTATGACTAAGAGATAGAGCTCGACATATTAAAACGATCCTGAGAAGAAGATGATAGAAAGATAAATAAGACATGAGAGCATGAGAAATACAAATAAAACTCATCTATTGTAAGAATATCTTAAGAGATATATGCAGGATGTGTGCGCAAACCAAAAGCGTTCTAATAATAACTTATGCTAGATGAAGAGTGCTTTTGTGGTTTTTCTCGTATGGATTTCCACGTTTAATCTGTGTGTCTATGATATCTATGTATATTGTGTCTAAATATTCATGTATTTGTCACACATATATTGATATAATATCGTGGAATGTTGATAACAATGATGGTAGCCATGATTTAGATCTGTATGCTTTATATGTTGTGTATGTATCAACGAATAGACTTGCTTTACTTGTTGTGTGTGTGTCGATGATTGTCCATCCCTATGCTTTGTTCGAGTGGTCAATTAGCATTTCCATGAAGAAATCCCCTTCTATAATTGTAGAATTTTGGTTCTCGTAGTCCCCATAGGTATCTTAGGTGAGACCTCACTTGCGTCGTAGGTGTTGCTGACGGATATACACTCTGTCAGGTAGGTGCCTTGGGATTTGTTGGATGGGAAGGGAAAATTGAACTTGGGTTAGTGGAATCGATGCTAACAAATGGTTTCATTGTCTGTATCGGGATCATTGTGAAGGGGACATGTTTTGGCACCCAAAGAAACAAAATATTCAAGATTGGGTGGATTACAAATCGAGAGGATTTGCACAAGAAGAAAGTAAGGGATCATGACTGAATCTGAAAGAATGGTTAGAAAGGTATATTTACTCGAATATTTATGAAATTTTCCTTAGTGAATTTCCTATTCTTCTGCATGAATGGTTGGCGAAGCTAGTAACTCAGAGGAAAAAATTTCAAAGTGGAGAACCCACAAAGTGGACTCCTCAGCTAATCCAACAGTTAGAAGGAGTCAATAATCCTATCTCTAGGGTTGTCGACTTATGGGTCAATAGAATTCTGGAGGTATTTATTACTGAGATTATAGTTGACACTATAAAATAATACAATGAGACAGAAAGGGATTTCTTCAAAGAACCTCCAAGCTGCTACATGAAATATTTAAAGTTGTGGATAAAAATGTTGTTCTATGAAAAAGGGATCTCGAGGATGGAGTTTGAAGAGTAAAACCATCATGTAAGGAGTACGTGGGTGATGTCGCAATAAAGGCATGGAAAATATGGACAAAGTAAGTTGAGATGTTCTTAGTTGACAGAGAGAATGAGTAAAAGGGTGGCCACCTAAGGAATGGAAGAAGATTTCAGTCGAGAAAGAGAAGAAGGACTGTGATAAGAAGAGGAAATTGCAGCACGAATGGAAGAAGGGGCTATGAGTTGGCACTAGATTTCAACGGAGAAATTGTGATGAAGAGGAGGAATATCGATGTACCTCTAAAGACAGAGAGGAAGCGTTAGATCCAGACCAGGACTACGACATACCCACAACCCCACGTACATATCTTACATCTGAGGTAAGACCTAAATGATCCAGGAGGATCCACGAAGGCCAAATTTTCAAAGTCCTCCAATCTCAGCAAAACCAACTCCAGATCGAAGGGCTCGTCGAGACGATTCCAACGGCGTTCGTTTCACCTCAAATGGACTCCGTATGAGAAATTTCTCGCGTTCTGTTCTATGAGGTCAACAGGCAAAATTGGCAAACAGAGGTGCCACGTGGCACCACTGACAGGGTGACACATGGCATCTGTACTGTACAAACATGATGACATGGCACCACTGTTAGGGTGACACATGGCATCCGTATTGTATGGACATGATGACATGGCATGTGTACGAACCAATGGGGGGACGACATGTGGCATGTACGGATGACGTGTCAACCTATTCAATGGTACGGTCCAATTCAAAGGGAACACGTGTATGTACGGAAGGTGTGTTGGCCCAGTAATATTTCACCACATGGCACTTGATGATTGGTTAAAAGTTTAGTAAGAAGATTGGCCTCCACAGGGTTCAACCCTGTGACCACTCCTGCATAGTGCTCCGCCTTACCGTTAGCCCACAAGGTGTTCCTTGTATAATGTATGGAAATAAATTGATTTAAAGTGGCATTTCGAGCCCCAAAGGAGCCGGGGCTTAGCCCCGACCTTGGTTCTTCCTCCAGCGTGACCGGGAGCTCCGACCAGCATGGGAGCCCAGTGCATTTAGCACATGTCGAATTATAAACTATGGAGTTTGGGTTAAAAGTGGGTTGAGAATTGTTTCTCTGTTATAACAAATTTTTGGGTTTTATACATAGTTCGGTTGGGTAGTTTTGCAACCAGATTTTATTAATGCCATACTTGGGTATGTGGTTGGCATAGTTATTAATTATGTCAACTACATGATAAAAGGAGCTTTAAGTGAACCCAACCAAAACTTGAGAAGTTGAAACAAGATGTCAATCTTGGAAAATTTGTTGTAACCAAAGAGAACATGAGGAAAATGTGAAGAGGGGCAAGTCATGGCTATATAAGCCCCCTTAGTTGCCATTTGCCACTCATGCTTTGGAGTGGAGACTTTGTAGCTAAAGGAGAGAAGGGAGATTGCGTAGCTCTGCAGGAGGAAGGTACGAGTGTTTATACTCGTTTTACACCATCTTCAGGCTTCAAAGTTGCTAGAAGCAGTCTTGTTGTGTTTTAGGCAACGGTTCTCTTCCTGACCATTGTCACCAAGGTATCATTGTATCATTTCCATGTATTTTGCCTTATGCTGAGATTATAGATCGGCCCTCCTATTGAGAAGCAGGCCTGGAGACGTAGTCCATCCTGGACAAACTCTGTTATCAACTTGTTGTCTTTATGTGTGTATTGTCTATGCTGTTTGGTTCTCTTCTTATGGATTTGTGAGCTTCATTCATGCTCTTTATGCAATTCATGTTAACGTCGTAGAGTAGCAAAGATCTTGTTTTCGGATCATGTGGTATCAGAGCAGGTCTATTTGACGTTGGATTGTGAGTGTGGATGCTCACGAGGGCTAAACTGCAAGCTGGTGAGGGTACATTAGAGCCTTACAATTCCGAGATCGGACGTGCACACCGAAGGAGGAAGATGGATGCTAATGATGCCTGCATCAAGATGGAGGCAAACTTTCACAAGGTCTTCTACATGATGGCTGACAAGGTAGACAAGTTGTTTGCAGACTATGAAGGACGCATGGCAAAAGAAAGAAAAGGCAGTGAAGTAAAGAAGGAAGACAAAGAAGTGAAGGACGAAGGCAACACTTCAGTTAACCAAGGAGGAGGTGGCGAAGAGCCTTCTGAGCCTCCCTCTTCACCTTCAGCTTCAAGCACAAGTTCAAGTGCTTCTTCCTCATCTCATCCTCAGCATTCCAAGGTTCCTCACAAAGAGCCTCAAAAGAAGCCCTTATTGAAGATCGATGTGAAGTTTGATTTGCCCATGTTCAATGGGGAAGCGAATGCAGAGAAGTTGATCAATTGGATAAGGCAAATTGAGGTCTATTGCCGAGTCCAGTAGATCAAAGAAGAAGATGTGAAGATTCAGTTGGCTTCACTTCAGCTGACAGGCACTGCACTTGTATGGTGGGAAAGCAAGCTTCAACAAGGTAGCAAACAAATGGGTAATCTTCTCTCGTCGTGGTCTACTTTCATTTCTACTTTACGTAAGCAATTTTATCCATTGGGTTATGTTCAAAAGGCTATGATGGATTGGAAAAGTTTTAGACAAGGCAAGGGTCAGAGTGTTCATAATTTTACTAAAGAATTTAGAAAGAAAGCTCTAGAGTTGAATATTTCTTTAGATTCTCCTGACACTCTTTTGAAGTACATTGGTGCTCTTCATCATTATCTACGCCATACTTTGTTGTTGTTGAATCCTACTAGTGTGGATGAAGCAAGTGTTTAGGCTACTCATCTTGAGAGCAGGGGGAAGCATTTGCAAGAAGACCATCCGAAGAAGCCTTTCAAACCCAACAACAACCACAAGTTCAAGAAAAAAGACAAGAGCAAGAAGACATCTACTACCAAGAAGGAAGGAGGAAAGCTCCATTGCAAACATTGCGATACTGATGGGCATGATGAAGAAAGTTGTTGGAAGTTGCATCTTGAACAGAGGCCAAAGCATTATGGAGGCAAAAAGAAGAAAAAGACTGTTGCAACAGCTCAACGAGATTTGGGTTTCGACTCAGGTGACGAAACCAGGATTACAGCCGTGGGAATGCAAGGTAACAAAATTCCTCATACTGGTTCAAGTTCTACTCATGTTTCTAAAGAAAATGATAAAATAAGAAGTGAGTTGGTTCACATCAGAGTTGTGTCTAAGCATACAAAGATTGAAACATTATTTGATCCGGGTTCTCAAGTAAATTTGATCTCAGAATCAGTTGTTAAGAAGTTGGGCATACAGACTAAACCTCACCCCAAGCCTTATCCTCTTGGATGGGTATGTGATAATGCTAAGCTACAGGTGACTAAGCAATGCAGGTTAAGGTTTTCTATTTCTTCAAAGTTGATTGATGAGGTGGACTTAGATGTTGTTCCTCTTGACATATGCGGTATCGTATTGGGAAGCCCATACTTGTATGATCGAAAAGCAGTATTCTTCCATCATGAGAACAAGTACTGTTAGAATAATCTGTCGGGATTATTGTAAATAAATAATAAATAGGAATATGAATAGATGCATAGGAAGATGAAACGGCTGGTTCTCAACTGCCACATTATAATGTATAAATATTTGCATTTGGCTATGTAATACAATAAATCGGGAGTTATTACCAACAAGTGGTATCAAAGCGCTGCCATAACTCCTGCCTGTTGCCAGTCTGCCCATTCCTGGCATTCTACTTGCCAATCCATTGCCAGACTGCTCCATCAGTCTACCAGTCGAGTCGCATGCATTGTCTGCGTTACAATTCCTTCATGATTGAGTTTGTGTGCTGCAAAACCCTAATCCGGACGCGTTTTGTATGTGTATTATGTCTGCGGTTTTTTCTTATAGCATGGGCATAAAAATTCTGTGTTATACCTAAACCCTAGTTTTCTGTGTTGGAGTCTGCCCTCCAGGAGTGCGTTTCTCCTCTCTCGGATTACTAGGAAGAAACCCTAAATTCTTACCTACATTCTTTCGCCGAGTTAACTTGGATGCTGAAACGGATTCTGGGAGCAATATTCCTCAGTTGAAGGATAGAACCGCTTCCTTCCCTTGTTGGGCTTTCTCCTTGGCCGTCTGAGCGGCCTGAGAGGCCTTTTCTGCTACCGACTGACCTACTCCCTTGGTCATTTCAGCTGCCTGAGAAGCTTCAAAAGCCTTTTATTGTGTCGAGCTTGTCCAGAGTTCTCCAAATAGTTGAGTTATATTGTGATATCTCCATTGATAAGGCTGAGCTAAGATTGTGCATTACTGCCGTGGAGTTACTTGCGTATAGTATTGCCGCGACCTGTTTGTTGTAGATGCTGAATATTGGAGTTTGAAGGCTCACTCCTTTAATGCTGCGTGAAGGCACTCTTGCTGACTGCGTTAACAATCCTTTGATGCTGCGTGGAGACCTGCGATGGTATATGGTATATGTTGTAAGAGCTGCGATGGTATATGGTATATGTTGTAAGAGCTGCGATGGTATATGTTATATGTTGTAAGAGCTGCGATGGTCATGTTGTAAGAGCTGCAATGGTATATGGTATAAGTTGTAAGAGCTGCGATGATATATGTTATATGTTGTAAGAGCTGCGATGGTCATGTTGTAAGAGCTGCGATGGTATATGTTATATGTTGTAAAAGCTGCGTGAAGACTTGATTGGAGACTGCGCACCATTTTGATATATTGTGATATTTTGATATATTCGGTATCACCATTGGAGACTGCACACAATTGGAGACTGTGCACCATTTTGATATATTCGGTATCACTATTGGAGACTGCGCACTATTGGAGACTGCGCACCATTTTGATATATTTTGATATTTTTGAAGTGAACCCTAATTTTTTCAAGTGAACCCTAATTTTTTGAAGTGAACCCTATTTTTCTTGCAAAGTCTGGATTGCGTTGAGACTGATGCATTGCTGATTGCTGACTGATATATTGTATGCTGCGTACTTGAAGACCGATCTCAGAGACTGAAGACTGAGATTGATATATTGCAGACCGATCTCAGAGACTAAATACTAAGAGACTAATATGTGCAAATGTTGTATGCTGCGCCTAGTTTAAGACCGAGACTGATATGTGCAAATGTTGTATGCTATATATTGCTAGTGATTGATATAAAGAATCCTGTGTATGACTGACAGTGATATATTGATATATTTGCTATAAACTTGCATTGTATTCACCTTGGCAGAGACTGTAGACCTGCAAGGTTATTTTTTTTTTTATCTCTCTTTAAAATTACACTAACAATTGTAAAAATGCAATCTATAGCATCTATAGTCAGTGCCACTGTCACTGGCAAAGACACCTATTCAGAATGGTGGAGGAAGATCAAATCTGCCTTCATCTACAATGACCTTTGGGACGGCATTTGTGAGGGCACCACAATAGAGACAGCAGCCGGAAAGACCATAACCAGAGACCCTGAACCTCCAGAATCCGAGAAAGAGAAGGCCATTTGGAGAACAAAAGACAAGAAAGCCTTAGCTGTTATCACTGCCACTGTCGGTGAAGAGGTGAGCCAGCACATATTGCCTGCAAAATCATGTTTTGAAGCATTAAAAACATTAAAAGAGCTGTATGATTCACACTCTGAAATGGAAGTTATTCAACTAATGTTAAAATTATTCAGTCTTGAAGTAAAAGACAATGATCCTATGTTAGTTGCCTCTGAAATCAAAGCCATCATGCACAAGATTCAAGCCTCTAGTATGAAACCAGATCTTCATCTTGCAGCATTTGTAAAATCTTTGTATCCTACTCACTCCAACTATCTTGAGTCATTTCAAGCTAGTGACAAGTTCAAATCACTAACATTTGACACCCTGGTAGAAAAGATAGCTGACCAAGAGAAAGCCTTTGGTAAGAAGACAACCGAGCCTACTGGAGAATCACTTTGCTTTGCTCAAAAAGCAAAGAACCACACCAAAGACCAATCCAAAGATCATGCCAAAGGAGAAAGCAGCAAAAGAGGACGAGGAAGAAGAAACTTCAGAGGCAGAGGGGGCAGAAATAACTTCACCAAAAGATCATATTTGTAGTGCAAGCGGTGTGGAAAGACTGGGCACACATCAGATCAGTGTTGGGCTTCATGGGACTCCATCAAAGACAAACATAACCAGAAGAAAGATGACCAAGATGCTAGTAAATCTTTTGATTCTTGTATTGTTGCACATTGTAATCTTGGATTTAATGAAATGACTTCTCTTTCATCTTATAAAGATTGTTGGCTGCTTGATACTAGTGCAACATCACACATGACATTTAGAAAAGACTGTTTTGAAGAACTTAGTGAATCAATAGATGGCATAGTTTACTTTGCAGATAAGTCAAGTATTAAACCAAAGGGAATGGGCACCATTCAACTGAAGATGCCTGGATTCCCTGATTTC
>LPNX010004385.1:161586-303898 GCA_001517045.1 Pseudotsuga menziesii | reverse complement strand
TGTCCTAAATCTAAGCAGGACCACCCTGGTCACTTGGACCACCTTAGTCCCCATGGTCTCTCTGTACTCTGGCTTCCTCAGCCTCTTCGGCTTCGGCAACCTCCACAGCATCTATGTATACTAGAACTGCTCTGGATACTCGCCTTAAAAGGTGTAACCAGACAGGTGGAACCCCAACTACAAACTCCTGCATGACGGATGGGATATGCTCTATCCGCAAGATGGGAACTCTTTGGGTAAGCCTGGCCACCTTCCCCTCTAGAACCCTAATAAGCCCTGGGTCTTTTCCTATGACAGGATGAACAAACATGCATGGATTCCCCTGAGGTTGGACCGGTCCAATATCTGCATTTTGACATTTTTATAGGATTAATACTTGTACATATATGTATATATCTATCATTTTAAAAATTCATAAAAATTTTAAAAATGTTACAAATTAAAAAATGTTTTACCTAGCTCTCCCCATGCTCCTCCTGGAGGGAGGGTAAGGTCTGGCTCACATCGAAAATCCATACCGGCATATGGAAACTACTCTAGTGTCAGTAGCTATCACTCCCACCAGATATAGAAATCATCATCGTATACACTCTGCATTGTGTCTCCTCCTCCTTGACAGAGGAAGATGTTTCCCCATCTGCTTAGCCTCAGCTGACGTGGAGATTGGACTGGTAGAGGTATTGCGGGACTCAACCATGGTACTCTCTCTCAAAGAAGGAAACCAATATTCTATAATAACCAAATTTATTTTGCATTCCTCTCTTGCAATCACAGAGTTGTATTTTCATGACAAGGACAAATCCCAAACACCAATCATAGAGGGCACCATGCATACAATCCACCGCTAATCTAATTTGGTTCCGTGTAGCCAAATGTAATGAGGAGGATCCTGCAATCCTCATGATGGTGCTCGTAAGTACCTATAGTGTGAAGTCATGGATATGTACAATAGGGACACATCTCCCTCTCTTCTGGGTACCTAGTGTGCAAAACGCATCTATGTAGTTCTGGACACTTAAAGTGTCACTACCCCTACCGGTGCCCTCTAAGTTGACCGATGCTCCTCATCATGACATACCGGTAATGAAATACATGTCCTCAGTAGTAATCTACAAAGTCTCACCCTATAGGTCAAACATCCCCAAATCATGATCCCAATAGTTTATCATGAACTCTAATTGGCGGACATTGTCCTGCATGGGTGATGTGCAAAAGAACTTTAATAACCCACTCGTTCACAATGCATGTACAGTGGGTGCTCTTTGGAGTGCTTCTTGGTCCATTGTTTCGTGTTCTCATTCCCTCCATTCCAACACCATATTCACACCTAGCAAAACAAGTAATTTGATTCATTAATTTCATATAACATTTCAATTTCTTTTTTACTATAATTAGTTTTTATCCTTCACGCATTACACGTGACTGTCTAGTTAGACATGTCGCGTACTGTACGCAACTGTCTCTAAAGGCAACCCGCGTACAGAATGTGTGTACGTGAGTCTTTACACTGTGAACCCGTGTACGCGTCGTGACATGCTTTAGGATGCTTTTAATAATGAAATTGGGACTCAAAATTAATAATTGCTAGGATCAAAATGAAGAGCTCGGGGTGTAGGCTTACCTGCAACTTGCGGAATTTGATTTCGTCCACTAGATTGTCCACAATGATCGAATGAAGGTAGAGGTAAAAACTTGCTTTTTATGGCTAAAAATTCAAATGGTGAGTTTTGTTTTGATTTTGAACTATTTATAGAAATTTTATTTCTCAAAGTGGGTTTTTTCCTATAGTTTGAAATCTATTCAACGAATACCATATTTCTTTTAGCCTTGAAACAGGTTTTTCATCATTACAAAGTGTTTTTTTCTCCCATAAGGTGGTTTTGTCATTTCCAATGCATTTTTGGCATCTATACTCAATCCACATTAACCTTAGAAATCAACATTTTTCCACGGACTATGGTATTATAAACCATTAGTTTCCTATTTTTACCATTGTTCTTCTGTGGAGAGGACCCCTTTTTCATGAGTATCTTCCTTTAAAACCTCTGTTGTTCTTTGATACTCATTCCACAACTGTTTCAGGTATAGGGGTATCCTTTTAGCTATTTTTCACGCCAAATAGAGCTTCTTTGGAATATATTTTTACAAGCTATCCCTTTATAGGACTCTCCTCTCTTATGGATTTTCTTTAGGCCCAGGTCTGACTCCTTCAAAACAAACTTGACTGCCGTGTTAACTTGTCTATTAAAGCTTGTTAAGAATATGTGAACAAGCATTCGCATTGGTGGTAGGTTATCTCTTTCTCGGACCATGCGGAATAATTCGAGAAAGGATCCCTCTCTTTTCTATTTGAATTGAGAAGAGTATTCTCAGGCATAGGTTTATCACTTTTCCAGACCTGAGGGACTAAATTTACAGAAAAGGACGCCCGGTATGAGCTTAGTTTTCTCTTTTTTGTGCTCTGGACCTAAACATGAAAAAGATTCCGATTGTACTTTGTGTCTTTGTCATGCTCATTAAACACTTAAGAACAAAGCAACAAGTTTATTGTTGTAATCTCCATTTCTCGTAATCAAATGGATCTTTCTGAGTGATCTTGCTTTCCTTCACACTCATAAAACTCAAGCCATTTTATGATGTTTTGGAAGGAGCATTGGGTAGGTGGTAATTTAACCTTTTTCGGACCTCCCTAACTAAGTACTAAAAAGGTTCACCTTTTATTCTATGGAAGTTAAGAGAGTTCTTTTGTGGTATGTTTTATACTTTTTCGGCCTCAGGAGACTAAATTGGATGAAAAAGAACCCCCCTGGAGTTTTCTTTGGAGTTTTTAGACTTTCTAAATGTGAAAACACCAACTGAGCATGTACTAGTTTGGGCTCATTAAATCCACGAATTAGTGACACTATCAAGCATTATTTTCCCATCTCTTCAAGCTTATTAAAAATGAAGAGGGATCTAAGTTGACTTTCCTGGACTTGTTAAAATTTAACAGGGAAGGCAAGGAAGAAGTTTTCTCTTGTTTTCAGTAGTGGCAGCATGTCATCCTTGAACATAACACTCTCTGTCTTTTTCGATACCCATGTCTCAGTGTTTACTTTCCGTTCAGCTATTACTTTGAGTTTCCTACTCCTCCTCTTGTCCATCATACCTGGGGAATGTGATCATGTCTCCTACATGACAGATAAGTCTAGTTGTTCTATCTATGAGTAAAGTGTTGCCTTGGGTCATATCTTTGTTGTGCTCACTGTTCAAGAACTCAAACTAATGTTTGATATTTATCCTGATCCCATCATTGTTATATCTATTATCTATTGTGTTTCCCTTCTTTTGCCCAGTTCCTAGTCACTCTTGTGATCCATTGGAGGATCTATTGCCTTCCTTATCACAGCATGGTTTAGTTTCAGTACTTCCTGATGACAAAGAACTAGAGTTTTGACAGTCGTACCTCAGGATTCATTTTCATCAATGGTGAATTCCTTTGCTTCAGTTTTCAATTATCACTTATTGATTGACAAACTGTTGAATCCTTTCCATGTTCGATTTCAACCTACATTTATTCACATGGCTTGGATTGTACTGGTTCTTTGGGATTGTTTATGAAGACCTCAGTTCCTCACCTATGAACTATGTTGTGCAAGATTATGTTCCATTTATGTACACAACTTCCAGATCTTTGAAGACTCATCATTATTGTATATTGTGGCTTCGATCCACCTTTGTAATATACGTGGTCTTGTACCCGGATCATATGATGTACTCAAATCTTGTAAAGGAGCTAGTGTTCCAGTATATTGAACATAGCATCCTCAGATATGCATTAGAGGAAATTTCAACTCAAAATGGGCCTCCTAAAATGAACTAATAAAATAATAGTTAAAATAATAAAATAATATTTATTAATTTTGGACGAAGAAAATAAAAAAACTACTTTTTTGTTTGTATTTTTGACATATCTCCCCGTGTTTTTACTCAAATTTCGATCGGGAGAGCTCGTTGGATGCAGAATTTAATTCCACATCCAACGAGTACCCACTCAATATACTTTTGACGAACCCCGCTACCCCAAAAACAAGAAATACCTGAAAAATGGAATGATGACATCATCATTCCATTTTTTCAGGTATTTCTTGTTTTTGGGTTAGCGGGGTCTGTGCAAAGTATTTTGAGTGGGTACTCGTTGGATGCAGAATTTAATTATGCATCCAACAAGCTCTCCTGATCGAAATTTGAGTAAAACACGGGGAGATATGTCAAAAATACAAACAAAAAAAGTAGTTTTTTTTATGATACCTATCCCCAAATTTATATTAAAAAAGTGTTTAAGACCTATACAGTATTTCAAATTTAAAGCAATTTCATTGGCTAACACATGATGACATGGAATTTGAATAAAAATTAAAAGGCCCATTTTGAGTTGAAATTTCCTCTAACGACTTTGTATATGACACTATTATGTATTTGTTTCAGGTACTTCCTTTGCTCCATTGGATTTTTAGAATAATCAACCCATAGTTAGCTACCTTAGACATTAAATTAATCATTTTTGTCTTATTTGCCTAGTTTCATGATTCCACCTTATGCAAGTTGTCATCTACCTATCCATAGTGGTCAAACTTGCCTATTTTGACTCATGGAGCACTTGGGAAACCTCAAGGAATCAAATCTGCTTTATTCCTGGCCTCCTAGGAGCCCTTCTTCTTTTTCTGCTTTATTGCCTACTTTTTCAGTGCTTTAAGGCAATTGGGAAAGTTTGACTAGGTGAGGTTAACTAGTTTTTTGTCCTCCACATACTCCACTCTTTTCTCCTATGAAAAGCATGTATGAGTTGTCCTTCCATCATCTTTTAGCTTGCGTAAGTGCTTTTTCCAATATGTGAGCTCCTTAGCTGATTTGGAAACTACATTATGCACCTATGGGGGAATTGCTTAATTTTAGTAAGCCTGCTTTTGACTAGATTCGAATTGCCTTGTCATGCTTTCAAATCCATTATGTAATTATTTAATGCAGCAGCCTATGTTATTATAGGGTTGGCTATTGTACACTGAGTTAATACAGTTTAGTGTTCAGCTCCATATTCAATCTCTTTTGTGAGTGATTTTGCATGTACAATTAATAATTGTTGTCAGTGTTATTGTTCTATCAATGGGTTCAATTTCCACATGGTATCAGAGCCATTGTAGATCGATTTCTCTCCTTCAAATTTGTTTTGCAGGTTCGACATCAGTGACTGGGATCCTTCTACTGACAGCCGGGACAATTTCTAAGCTATGGATCAATCTCAGAAGATCATCTTGACTCCCTTCAATTTATTTGAATGGAAAGAAGAGATGGAGATACTGTTGAGAGCAAAAGACATTTATAGGGTGACTATGGCGACAGAAGCAGATCCCAATGTAACTACAGAGAAGATAAAATGGCACAACAGGAGTGATGAGGCCTATGGTCTCTTGTGTCTGAGTATTTCCAGAGACCTCCTTTTCCATCTTGATCGATTGACATCACCGAATGAAGTATGGGAGAAGGTTGTTGATCTTTTTGGAAATACAAATGAGATGCGGGGACATCAAATCGAAAATAAACTGATCTCCCCGAGTCCAAATAGCTTTGAATCCCTGCAACTCTATTTCTCCAAGTTCAAA
Source organism: Pseudotsuga menziesii (assembly GCA_001517045.1). Taxonomy (NCBI): domain Eukaryota; kingdom Viridiplantae; phylum Streptophyta; class Pinopsida; order Pinales; family Pinaceae; genus Pseudotsuga; species Pseudotsuga menziesii. The sequence continues at coordinate 298,259 of LPNX010004385.1, read as the reverse complement.
GCACTTGTTTTGCAGCTAAAACAATGTGGGATCGAAAAGAAGGATGATCAGCTGGTCTTGGCCATACTCTCGAAGCTTGGCCCTGATTATTCAGTGTTTGTTTCAACCTTCTATGCCACAAAGTTGACAGCTCAAACCTGGAAGATTCCTAGCCTTGCAGATTTCATGGAATCTCTCACACAAGAACAAGACAAACTGGTGAAGATGGGCACCATCAAACCATCCAAAGACCAAGCTCTAGTTGCTGGAAATTCAAGGGTAGATTCAAAAAGCAAAAAGAAAGATAAAAAGCCACCTGACCAAAAGAGAGACAAGAACAAGTCTCCGGAGGAGCCACAAGTTTCCAAGAAGAACTACCAGAAGAAAAATAATAAAGGAGAAATGAGCAAGTGCGCATACTGCAATAAGGGAAATCATATTGAGAGATCCTACTGACCCAAATCCTAGAGAAGAATGGCATCTCCCTTCCAATCAGCTCAAAGAAGAGAGAAGGAGGATCAAGTTCAGAAGACAGAGAGAGAGATTTCATGCATTGGTTGCTGGCACATCAAGCTCACCTAGTTTCATCATTGATTCTGGAGCTTCAAGACATATGGTTTCCACCAAAGACGCATTCTCCTCACTTGACATGTCGAAAGGTCCACCAATAGTATTGGGAGATGACTCTCTCACTGAAATTTTGGGCAAAGGGAGAATTGATCTTGATCATGGTCAGTTCAGCAATGTGTTGTATGTTCCTGGTCTTGCCTCCAACCTCTTATCAGTGTTTCAGATGACCCACACTGGGTCTCCAAAGAAGGTCATATTCTCCCCTGATGAAGTTGAGATCACATAGATCTCAAGTGGTAAAGTCATTGCAAAAGGAATTGTGAATCATACTTCGAAGGTATAGATGTTCTCACACTTCCTACCCTACTCAAACCCCTCTGCTGTTCTGATTCATGCTAATGAGGCAAGCAAGCTTTGGCATGAAATATTTGGCCACCTAAATTACAAGTATCTTTCTGATCTTAGTGAAAAAGAGATGGTCATAAGGTTACCAAAAATAAAATTTTCCAAAGGAGTCTGCCAAGGTTGTATCCTAGGAAAACACCCAGAGCATAAATTTGAGAGAGCTAGTCATGAGAGAACCTCTGCACCCCTCGAGTTGATCCACATCGATTTTGCTGGCCCATTTCCTCATATGTCCATGATTCAGGCCAAATATGCATTGACTTTCATAGATGACTTTTCCAGGTATTGATGGGTTTACTTCCTGAAACACAAGTCTGAAGATTTTGGCCTCTTCAAAGTCTTTAAGGCTTTGGTTGAAAACCAGTCTAGGAGGAAACTCAAGGTCCTCAGATATGACAATGGTGGTGAGTATGTCAAGTCTGAGTTTATTCAATATTGTGCAGATGCAGGTATTTATATGCATCATTCTATCCCTTACACACCACAACAAAATGGTGTTGCTGAGAGGAAGAACATATCACTGAAATATATGGCAACATGCATGATGGACGCCAAAAATTTGCCACCAAAGTACTGGGCCGAAGCTATCAACTATGCATCCTATATCCAGAATAGGGTGCCTCATAAACAGCTTGATGGTATGACTCCTTTTGAAGCATGGAGTGGGCACAAGCCAGATGTGACCCATTTCAGGATTTTTGGCTCAAGGGCTTGGGCTAGAAAAGAAGAAAGCTTTGCAGGCCCAAATCCAAGAGTGTCTATTTTTTATGTACTCTGAAGATTCAAAAGGGTACAAGCTGATAAATTTGAGCACAAACAAATCCTTCATCGAAAGGTGTGTTCAGTTTCAAGAAGAACCCCTAGTAGCAGTGGAAGTTGGAGAAGCCTCTTCACCACCAGATCCTCTGAAAGTAAGTGAAGAGATTGTTGAACATGCTGATTCTGATATGTATGATAGTGATGAGTTTATTACATATCCTAGCATACCTACATGGCCAAAATTGGCATCCAAGACCATTCATGCAGTAGGAGAGCTAGCTGGGAATCCCAATGACCCTAGGAGGACTAGATCTCAATTTGAGAGTGATCTGTGCATGAAGGATCCTATGTTTGCTGAGAAATGCTATCTGATGGTGGAATTAGATCGTTAGACATATGAATATGTAGCAGGATATCCAAGATGGAAAGCATCCATGAAGGAAGAGTTCATCTCACTCCAAAAGAGCAACACTTGGGAGCTAGTGGATCTTCCCCCAGGGAGGAAGCTAGTTCAGTGTAAGTGGGTGTACAAGACCAAATTTGCTGCTGATGGTTCACCTATGAAGTACAAGGATATATTGGTATCCAAGGGCTACTCATAGGTTCATGGCATAGATTACAATGAGACCTTTGCACCAGTGGAAAAGATGGACTCCATTAGGCTAGCCTTAGCCATTGCAGCTTCAAAGTAATGGGAGGTACATCACATGGATGTAAAGTGTGCCTTCCTAAATGGAGATATCACTGAAGAGATATACACGCAGAAAACTCAAGTATTTTCTACTAACCCATCTCTTTTGTGCAGGTTGAGACAGTCATTGTATGGGCTAAAGCAATCCCCCAGGGCTTGGTATGCCAAGATTGATAGCTTCTTGCTATCACTGAATTTTGTTCGGTGCAAATAAGATCCAAATGTCTATTTGAAGTTAATTAATGGTTCATTAATTATCATTGTGTTATATCTTGATGACCTTCTCATTACAGGAAGCTCAAAGGATGATATTGCTTACTTGAATGGTGCAATGAACCAAGCCTTCTCCATGACAGATTTGGGGCTCTTAAGCTAATTCTTGGGGCTTGAGATTGCTCAAAACAAAGCTGGAATCAAGGTGCACCAGTCCAAGTATGCCTTGGATTTTCTGAACAAATTCAAAATGAAGGATTGCAAGCCAATCAAGACTCCTTTCCTTTCAGGAGTGAAGCTGGAAGAAGCTGATTCTTCACCTATGGTAAACAATACACTGTATACGCAATTGATTGCATGTTTGTTGTATCTTACAAATAATAGACCTGATATTTATTATGCAGTAAGTGTGGCCTCTAGATACATGGATCAGCCTCATGATATCCATCGGAAAGCATCCAAAAGGATCCTTAACTTTGTTCAGGGAACAAGGACACATGGGATCTTCTATAAAGCAAAATCTGATCTTGATTTGATTGGGTTTACTGACAGTGATTGGGAAGGTGATAGCACAGACAGAAAGTCCACATCAGGATATGTGTTCATGCTTGCAAAAGGGCCAATCAGCTAGTCAAGAAAGAAACAGAGTGCCATTGCACTCTCATCTACAGAAGTAGAGTACAAAGGAGTTGTAAATGCAACAACTCAATGTTTATGGGTGCAGGGGTTACTTGGAGAGTGTGGCTTCGAATCAGAGTACTAACATACCATCTACTGTGATAACTAGAGTACCATTTGAATCTGCAATGATCCATTTCAGAAGCAGAGAACCAAACACATTGAGATCCATATGCACTACATGAGAGAGCTTGTGCATGATGGCACCATTCACCTACTCTTCTGTTCATCTTTAGAACAAGTAGGAGATATCTTCACCAAAGCATTTTGTTAGAATACATTCAACAATATCAAATCACTGCTGGGGATTTCTGATCATGCTGTGAAGCATGAGTGAAGACAATATTTCCAAATTTTGTTTTACAGTCCATGTTTAAGGGAGGATTTTCCCATGTGGTTTTTGCCTCTTTCCTTGTTTAAATGGACATGCAGTATGTAAAGGGTGACTAAGCCTTGTTTCTAGGCCCTATAATTTTCTAATATATTACTCATAAGTCAGGATTAAGGGGGGGTGTTAGAATAATCAACCCATAGTTAGCTACCTTAGACATTAAATTAATCATTTTTGTCTTATTTGCCTAGATTCATGATTCCACCTTATGCAAGTTGTCATCTACCTATCCATAGTGGTAAAACTTTCCTATTTTGACTCATGGAGTGCTCAGGAAACATCAAGGAATCAAATATGCTTTATTCCTAGCCTCCTAGGCGCCCTTGTGCTTTTTCTGCTTTATTGCCTGCTTTTTCAGTGCTTTAAGGCAATTGGGAAAGTTTGACTAGATGAGGTTAACTAGTTTTTTGTCCTCCACATCATCCACTCTTTTCTCCTATGAAAAGCATGTATGATTTGTCCTTCCATAACCTTTTAGCTTGCCGAAGTGCTTTTGCCAATTCGTGAGCTCCTTAGCTGATTTGGAAACTACTTTATGCACCTATGGGGGAATTACTTAATTTTAGTAAGCCTGCTTTTGACTAGATTCGAATTGCTTCCTCATGCATTTGAATCCTTTATGTAATTATTTAATGCATTAGCCTATGTTATTACAGGGTTGGATATTGTACAGCGAGTTAATACAGTTTAGTGTTCAGCTCCATATTCAGTCTCTTTTGTGAGTGATTTTGCATGTACAATTGATAATTGTTGTCAGTGTTATTGTTCCATCACTGGGCTCAATTTCCACATGGATTTCTGATTTATCCAAAGACAAATATTATAATGTATTTTGGCCATCGATTCCCTTTGACCTCACACATTAGGGGGCATCTGTTATCTACCTAAATGGCACTTCTCCGTCTGAGTGCCGATATTCCCTATGTTGGCACACAAAAGGACATTTATGGATTGAAGGTTGCCTAAAACACTATAGATGGGCATGTTATGAACTACATTTATCATCCATCCAGCTAGTTATTTTTACCTTTGAATATTTCAAGTTCTGCACGCGCCTTTTCCTATATGCAACTCGCGTACATACGCGCCTTTTAGTAAAGCATGTTGCGTGTTCTATGCGAGTATCTGTAATTGCATCTCGCGTACAGATTTGTACATGGGATCCCCTTAGAGAAACTCGTGTGTCATATGTGGATTGCCGGTATTAATACCCACGTACACCTTCCTTTGACATTAAAAATAATAACATGATTATTTGAGATTTGTTAAGCCCTTAACCATAACCATCTTAACTGTCTCAACCTCCTCAACCCTCGAAACTGCCTTATTTCATTAAGTATAAATAAAGGATTTGGGGAAGGTATTAATCAATGATACTTGGAGAGAAAAGTTATGCTAGTGGTGTTTATTCAGAAGTCTTTGGAGCAGTGGAACTCAAAATCCTTTGGTTGCAGAGGAGTCCTTGTCTCAGGCATTGGGTTGTAATCTGAACTCATTCACTATTGTTAATAAAGAGAATCCTTCTTCCATATGTGTTTTGAATGTATTTCATGTATTATGGTTTGATGAATATTTATGATTAAGCACTCCGTATATAATTTATCTAACTTGTTTTATATACATGTATTATCTTGCACTTGGAGGATTTTCTCTTGACAGGTGAAGGAGAAGTATCCCTCAAGGCTTTGGAGGAGAAGCAGAGCGGAAGAGGATAAAGCTAGGATCAACCGTCACATACCGAGTGAGTCTATTATATCCTCTTATTTCCTTTTCTGTACTCTAAAGTTGATTGCCTGCAAGTTTTATGAGTATGTTGGTAACCCCAGACCTTTGGTTATAAGGTTTTTATTCTTGTACAACAAAACTTAGTGGAACTATCAACTTTCAATTGATGCATATGTCTAGTGGGTAGATTGTCTCTTCTTGTTATTCATTTAATGTAGCACCCTGCTTTATGTAGAGGATTCTTTGGTTGTAAGCCTCCTCTCAACAATTAACTAGAGGAAATTTTTTGGAGTAATCTCAAAAGTTATCAGGGAACTTGTCATGTCTCCATTCCTCTTGTTAATTTATGTCTCTGGAAAATTCACAGTGCTTAAGAGAACAGGAAACTCTTAAATCCTATTGCAAGTGAAATTACGAATGGATTTCATCTACAGGAATAACAGGAGGAATTTCATAATAGCTAGTGTTCAAATAATTTAAATATGAAATCTAATCACAATGTAAGCTTCTCTCTGCAAGCCATCCAATTTTATTTTACTACTAAAATATCAGTTTTTAGATAGACAGAAACCTTTCAAATGGTTCAGACCAACAGTGCAATACATAATATTGTGATAGATTAATCACTACATTCACAACCCTAGATTATTTATATGACATATTTTTTACTTCAAATGGTGCAAACTTCAAATGCCACTCCTCTGAAAAAAAAAAGGATTTTTCCTTTAAATGGATAGGAATAACACTATGAGTAACAAGAAAAAGAATGCTATTTTGGGTATTATGAACCTCCAAACATCAAATTTCCCTTTCCAAAGTATAACTAAATACCAATAAGTGGTTAAGAAATCAAAGGTTAGACATTTCTTATCAAAAAATAATATCGAAGAATATCCAACTTAAAATCTGATCCAAACAGATTTATAAGCTAAAGCCAAGTCCTTATATTTTAGCATAATAACCGAAATATGACTTACCATGGATGGAAACTTTAAGTATAATTGCATAGCAAAGATTTCAATATATTGGCGAACTGTAGGTAAGTTGTTCATTTGCAAGGAAAGAGAACTCGATCAATGTGCATTTCATATAATTAGATGGATATCTCAGAAACAAGAAAGAGTAATTATTCATTAAATGGCATAATTGAATAAAAAAAGTTCCAACTAAAATTAACTAGCAAACATACAATGGGAATTCCACTGAGATTTTCAAGTTGAATAGATTGGGCTTATTACCTTGTCAAACATTCCCCTATCACCGTGTTAGACAGTTGTAGGTCATGTTATTAATACCAAACATACAAGGGTAATGAACTTGATCTTACTTTTTTAAGAAGAAAGCAATGACGAAAGTTGGTTGGATGCAATAAAAGTTGATCATATTTATTTTTAAAAAGGAAGTAACGACCAATTTTTTTTGATGAAAGCAATTGCATGATAGAGGATTTATAGTAAGAATTTCAAGGAAAATGTATTGGTCAACAAATGCAAGGAAAAACTGACCGCCAAAAAATATGAGAAATAGAATACATTGATTACAATTCAACTTTTGCATTCATGGTCAAACTAATCACAATTAGAATGTTGTCAGTAATTGCAGCTTAGTTCAGTTGAAAAGTTCATCAAACAAACATTAATATGGTTTCATTAAATGGATATGTTAATATAGAAGTCTACATGGAGAAACCTAAATATTCATTTCAAAGGGTAAAGAAACACAGGTATGTTGGTGAAAGCTCTTTATGACTTGTTAAGTCCCTTAAACATGGTGTCAACACCAGATTTTCCTTCATAAATTTGAGTAAATATGAGTGTTACTCAAGTGGATATTATTTGTGAGCTCAATTATAATTCTTAATTGTTAATTATAGTGTGAAAATAGAGGGACCATGGTTGACGGGGAATCCAAAAACAAGTTGGAGATCCAATACATGGAGGGTAGGGGTGCTCTAGGCTTGACTCACGCTACACTTGTTGCATATGGGTTCGAGAACTAGTCTCCTAGCGAGTTGTGATTGCCTTTGGGATTATGGGGTTTAGAAGACTCATTGTACTCAGTGGACAAGGCCCCACCAGTAGCACCAACAGTTGATCGAAAGAGAGACCCAACCCCGGTGCCATACACGAATTCACCAACAGATTTCAGGATATTTTAGAGTGGTTCCAACCTTGTCACTTTGACACTTTTGTAGAATGTTACAAAAAATCTCCATCATTAAAGAGGATTCATTTCACTAAAGAAGCTTATAGAGTTTGCTTCTCATGATCTATTAAGTCTTGTAGAATTCAGAAAACTAGAATATAAGATATCCCAATACACCATTTTTAACTGTTCTTCATGGACATACATACCTGTTTGCAAAGATACCAATTTTGCACAAGCTAGAAGAATAGCAGTGAATATGCCTAATCAAGTCTCATCCCCAAAACTAGCATTTCACTAAAGAAATTCAGGGCTTCTCCAAAATGTTCAATTTGTACATACCCTGCCATTATTGTAGAATAGCAGTGAATATGCCTAATCAAGTCTCATCCCCAAAACTAGCATTTCACTAAAGAAATTCAGGGCTTCTCCAAAATGTTCAATTTGTACATCCCCTGCCATTATTGTAGTCTAGGTAACCGTATCTCATTCAAGCATCTTGTCAAACACTTCGTATGCATCCTCCATGCTCCCACAATTAACATAAATATCAACAAGAACACTTCCCACAAATACATTTTGTTGAAACCCACTCCTATTTATCTCCCCATGCACCTCCTTCCCCTATTGAAGAGCTCTTAAGTTAGTGATCACTGGGAGAACAATGGCAAAGATTAACTCATACAACTCAATTCCTATTCACTTCATTTGGTAAAGTAGTTGAAGGAATCCTCACAGATCTGATGTATTGTATAAGAACCAATCACTGTAGTCCATGAAACTACGTTTCCATCCCATCGTTTTGTCAAAAACTCGATGAGCGTCCTCCAAGTTGTCGAACTCGGCGTACATGGAAATAAATTTTTTATTCAAAGACACTTCCAGATCAAACCATGTGTCAATCATGTGGGTGCGAGTTATTTTGGCCCCTTTCACTTATTTCATGTTAAGGTAGCTTTGCATTAGATAATCGTAGGTTTGGGATTCTGACTGAATTCCTCGGTGATTCATTCAATGCATTAGACAATCGTAGGTTTGGGAGTCTGACTAAATTATTTGACGATTCATGAGATGGAGACTATGAATTAATTCCTCCAATCAGTTATGAGTACATAGTATTCTATGATATTCACATATGGACTTTGTTTTTGTTTTTTTAGTTTTAATGGTGCCAACTTGAGTGGTGAAGGAGGAACTAAGAGTTAGCTTAGTGCTCTAAAATTTTTTATTACATGTCATTGTTGTGATGGCCAAAATCCCAAATCATGGACTTTTTATATTGAATTCAGTCTTTTATCCTTTGTCCTATACAAGGACTTATCTCCACCTCTATGAAGAGTATAGAGTTATTATTATATTCTTTCTTAATACCTTCACATCATTAGCCCACTATTTTCTTAGTTATGAAGATAAAAGAAAATGTTACTTTCAAATTTTCAAAAGAAATGTTTAATAATATCAACCTGCTTCACTGTGTTTAAGTCTTTAGGAGTGTTGTTTTCATTAATTTTGGCTTCACCTTTTATAAAACAATGTTTTTTTTAAATTATTTTTTCATTATTTAAAATTATGTAATTTTGGATTGAATTTCTAATTACTTTTGTATAACAATGTGTTTTCAATAATGTGAAAAAAATGTATAACACTCTAGACATTATTAAAAAAAGTAAATTGACAATTTGAATCCATTTATTAAAGGCATAAAATCCCTATTCCAACATTTTTAGAATATTTTGAAAACAAATAATCTTCGTTCATAAAGATAAAGGGACAAAATTAACTCATACTCGGGATATCTCTACTAGGGATGAGGTTTTGGTCTCTTTTCCAAAGGAACATACTCGGGTTGTTGAGGTCGGTGCTAATGTTACGGAAGGAAAACTTAGTGTTTTCTTCGAACTCTAAGGTTTTAAGTGATGGTGTAGCCTCAATATCGGATTATGGGATGGCTAATAAGTCATCGGGCTTCGATGATTTGATTCTTCCCTCCCATTTTCCTAGGGGACTTTCTTGTAGGATCTTATCTTGGTTTTCTCCAAGTCTGATACTAACCCGGACCCATTACTGTGCAGTAATTTGAATTTAACCGTCAATAAGAACAATGGCAAGAGAAGGAGGAATGTCCAATCGAAATAGCCAATGTGGGGAACTGAGTCAATGCGAGTCAAGGAAATTTTTAATGAAATTTTGGATTCATAGGATGCACTATCAGGCATTTTCAGACCTTTTAGAGTATATTCAGCCATAAAGGTTGTTACCTAATGATGATACTGTCCTTAAATGTTAGAGGGGTGGGGGGTACCCTCACGTACCCTGAATATTGTGATCCTCAAAAGGTTATTACATTTGGCTTGTTTGTATTTCCTATTATTTTTGGAAATGATGGTCTCTAGTTTGAAAGCAAGGGATTTTCTCTAGATTATGCTCCCCACATGGGATTGTTGTTTGGTTGATGCTACATGCCTTTTGGGAGAACTTATTTTTGCTTGGAACCTTGCTTGTATTAGAATTAATCCCTTTCGGATTTGTGGTTATTGAAATGTTTTTGTATGGTTTTGGATATACCCCTACACATTATTAACTATTGTGGGATTTTTGTTGGTCAACTGGACTTATGGGATGCTATTGAAAGGTGTCGTCTCCTTGGTTGTTCTTCCCTCATTCTAGTGGTGGAAATCAACTTTAACACCACTACTAAGGAATCATGGGGCACCAAATACAGGACTAATTAGACGGCCCCTTGGTTTCAATAATACATTAGAAATAACAAATTGGAGGATATTGAACCGAGCCCCTTGGCTACTACCTAGTGCAATAGGCAGGTGGAAGATGATATTGTGGCCAAAATACTTGACTGATTTTTATTGGAAGAATATTTTTATTGTAAGGATTGGTTCATGGAAAATGTCATATACTTCAAAGATTCCCATGGGTCACTGGGTGACCATTTTTTTCAAGGCTTAAAAAGAAGAAGGATGAAGATAGAATGGACTACTTGGATACATTCCTACAAAATGTAGTTGTGAATTTCATTCTTGCTAGCAGGAATACTTCATCCATATCCACGATTTGGTTTTTTTGGTTGATAATTCAATATCCCCATGTTGAATATAAAGTGTATTGAAGATCCCTTGGTGTTTGGAGATGTTGATGAATTGGTTTACCTAAAGGTGAGTTAAGTTAGACTAAGGATTTATCCTTTTGTTGATCCACAAAAATCTAAATATGATCCTAAGGATGAAACCTTACCCAATGGCCCATTTTCACCTCGCGAAACAAGTATAACCTATTCAATCTATTGAGTTTAGAGGTTGGAATCCATATGGGGGGTTAGCTGCTTAGAATCCAAGCCCGAGAGGTGGATACAAAATGGAAAGTTTGAACCTCCTCGTGACTATTATATGTTTGTTGCATTCAATGGAGGACTTCAAATCTACCTAGTTAATGACTTAACCTATTTTCAGATGAAATACATAGTTGTTGAAATTCCACTACACCATTAAATTTCATTGGTTTTGGGTATTTTTAAACCCATCAACAAAGAAGGTGATTTTTTGTTAATATTTTTAAATTTATCTAGAAATAGTTGGTGCTAAAGTGGACCTAGAATGCGCCTAATTTTGCACTTACACAACCTAGCAAGAGGATAATGTAAATGTAATTGATTTGGTTTGCTAAAGTGGATGAATTTTGTGTCCAGTTTAGCACCATCCCAATATAATGCTCGTAGTGTTTCACATAAACAACCTAACATAAGGATAATATAAATGTAATTGAATTGGGATGCCAAAGTGGATGCAATTTATATCCGCTTTGTCTCCATGCCAATAGAATGTGCCTCATTTTGCACCTATCCAACCTAGCATAAGGACAATCTAATTGTAATTGATTTCATGATTTTGTTTAGTTGAAAGTCTTTAAATTTTGGCTATAGTGAAATAAAGGATCTAGTAGAAGTGTTGAGGATCTTTGGATGGGTAATGAAGGCAAATTCAAATATAATGAGTTCGTTAATTTTTGTAATCAAGGATATGTTTTTTAGGTTATTTGATGTTTTTTAAATGACCAAACTAATTTGTTTTGGATATAATAAAATAACAAACTAGTGATAAATAACATTTAAAACTTCAAGAAAAATAAATACATTAGTTTGCATTAACATCATGTGCTCATAATTACCATTGAAATAAGAAATATTAATCAAGCCAAAACATCATCATTCCTCATCGTCATCATGACTGCCATCCTCCTCCTCATTATCATCATTATCATCATCATTTGTGTGCACTTTAGCACCATCCCTATACAATTCACCTATTTTTGCACCTAGACAACCTAGCATAAGGAAAATTTAAATGTAACTAGTTTGGGATGCTAAAGAGATAACCTAACATAAGGAGAATGTAAATGTAATTGATTTAGGATGCTAAAGTGGATGCAATTTATGTCGAATTTATCATTATCCCGATAGAATGTGCCTAATCTTGCACCTAGACAACATAGTATATGGAGAATTTAATTGTAATTGATTTGGGATGCTACTCTAGGTGCTAAGTCGACATAGCTTGAAACCTAAAAGTTAACCATATATTCTTTAAATGATAACAATGATGATGACCTCGATGAAGATGATGATGAGCTAAATGACAATAACGAGAATGATATTTAAACTTGTGGAATCCTGTGGTAAATTATTGAATTTCTCGACGATTCGGGAAGAGTAGTTCAACCCTTCTTCAGGAGATACAGTGTGAAGGAGCCCGCCTTGTCATTTTTTACCTTGGTTTCCTATTTAAATAGTGGAAGTTTGTTTTCAATTTAAGTTAATTTAAATGGTTAATTTGATCTCAAGTCGGCTTTATTATTATTGTTATTTAGTTAAATTGTGTATATATTAATTATTAAGAAAAATTAAAAGCTTATTAAAGTTTTTAAATTACATTTTGATTAAAGTTTGAATTTGTAATTCTTCATTTTTAAAAGATTAGTATGATAAGTACATAACTATTTAAAAAAAATTAAATGGATTTAGATAATCATGGATTTTAAATTGTGTATATATTAATTATTAAAAAATTATAAACGTTTATTTAAAGTTTTCAAATTAAATTAAGATTATCCTTCAAATTTAATTAATGTTTGAAAATGTAATTCTTTATTTAATTTTATTAGATTAGTATGATAAGTTTATTATTAATTTTTGTTTTTTTTTTAAATTAATTAAAACTTTAGTATTATAAATACGTTTCGTAAAAGGGAAACACTATTGTGTTCTATTTTAGATCACTTCATATATTTCAAGTAGTTTTTATAATATTAATTACAATATAAGTTAAGTTTTTTAAGTAAAATTTGTTTATAGTTAAATTTTAATTCTATACTATTCTTTGATTAAAAATATTTAATTTTAATTTTTTAATATTTGAATTAATTAGTGTGTAAGATTATAGTTAATCTCCAAAGTTTTCTAAAGTTGAGTGAGGTTTTGGGAAGTGTGAATAGGGTTAAAAAATTATAGGTTTTAGACTATGTTTTAAGTATACGTGTTTTTTAGTAAATTCTAAATAGAGGGTTATGGTCGGGAGTTTTTAATTAAGGTGATGATAGGTGTCCAAGATTTATTCAATTTCCACCCATCGTTCTTATTGATTTTTTTAGGGTGCTTGTCGATCTCGATGGATTCTATGATGTGTCGTTTCATGTAATGATCAATCCTAGCAATGACCTTTGCATCTTCAATGCAGATGTGGTGTTTGGAAGTAACAGAGTGCTCAGCTAGTGCATATTTTTTAGTGCATTCATGGATAATGTTGGCACAATGCTCTTTAAGTACTCTTAGTTGGACTGGGTGACCTATTTCACCAATATAAACCTTCCCATAGGACACAACAACAGTGGATGCAATAGTAGATGCAAAAAAAGATGTAAACATGGATGTAAAATGGGATGCAATGTGGGTGCAAAAGTGGACAAAAAAAAGGATGCGAAAGTGGGTGAATCAAAACTAGATTGAAAACTAGACAAAAAACATAATGTAAACTTTCATGAAAAACTTGGCGCACGATGGGATACAAAAAAAGAAGCAGAAGTGGATGCAAAAGAGGATGTAAAAAAGGATGCAAAAGTTGATGAAAACATGGGTGTAAAAGTGGAGGAAAACATGGATGTAAAAGGGGGCACACCAAGAGTAGATGTACAAACTAGGCGTAAAACTGGGCACAAAACCTGACGTAAAACCTAATGAAAAACCTGGTGCATAACAAAGTGAAAACCCTGATGCAAATTATGCCATAATTTGCACCATATTTAGAAAGAAGACTGAAAAAAAGGCCTAAAATAGCACCAACCCATGAAATTGTGCCATTTTGTCCAAAAAATGAAGAAAAATACATTAAAATACGGTCTAGATGCAAAAAAGGAAGAAAAAAGAGACATTAACTAGAGGGTTTTGTTGTAGTGAGAGGTCATCACTACATTATTATATGTATCATATTCTGTGAGGTCATGAGGCATGTATTAAGAGGTTGAGGAATCAAAATATTTACCTGAAACTTCGAGATGGGGTCGGACCTCTACCTTTATATTGCATATGGATCTAAGACTGTTTATGGGTCAGCACCCCAGTTTAATTATAATTGAGGCTTTGATTGGTTAAAATATTGTTCTTGGTGCTTCCATCATTTCAATTATTATATATCAGATCAACTGCTACAACATTTAATGGAACTTATCCTGGTGAAGCTATGTGGACTGGTGCAGCTAGACGTTCGACGGTCACATGAGATAATGAATATAGTTATATTTGTTGATGTAATTGTAACTTCAGAATGTATTCACTTGTATTTCTTATCTATTGTAACCTGATGTTTATTTCGAGATGTTATTGTGTCATGTCATGCCTCGATGTTCCAATCGGGAAGATCTATAATGTAAATAAGTCATGTCAATTCATTGAGGGTAACCCTCCTATTGTCTATGGGTTAAAGTCCCTGCAGTTCCAGGGCACTAGGGTTATTAGACTCTCATAGAGAGGTCAGTCCTAGTAGGGTTTTAGTCTTGTTGAGAATTAGTATAAATAGAGAGGTGACCTCTCTATTTATCACACACTCATCCACACTTAGTTGTAGGACATAGCTGAGGAAGAGAAAGACACTGGGGCAAGGAAGAAAGAGGTTACTTCTATCGGGAGATCATCTTACTGTTTTGGGGTTTTATTTTTTGTATTGATTCTATCTCTGTGGAAGTTGCGGGGTTTTCTCCATTTATGGTTTCCTTGAGGAAAAACACTGTGTTCATTGTCTCTCGTGTTTGATTGTTGTACTTGTTGTTCTCTCAGTTAAAGATCCTAACATAATTCTAGATTGAATGTTGAAAAACTAACATTGGTAACAGAGCTAACCTAAGAAGAAGACACGATGGAGCTATGGGAAATAGGGCTTCTTACTTTGTGGATCTCTCTCCATATATTTTCAGCAAAAGAAGGTTGGAATAACTATCCTCCCTAGGGTGCATCTTTCTGTCGAAGCAGAATCCAATTCTGAGGTTTTTCAGTTTTGGACCCGACACTACTACCAGAAATTAGGGCTTTTCACAGAAGAGGAATTTTTCAGTGAGCCCAGGCCTGGATCGATCTCCTCCCTAAAATAGAAGTTAGGGATCAAATTCAAAGCAATTGGTAGGACAGAACTCCGGAAAAGCAAAACCCTAACTTGCTCCTTAGCCAGCTCTGCGGGATTTCAGCTCCAAATCCAGATCCGACATATTGACCTGGTAAGATCTAAATATTTTGTATTTCCATTTGAGGTTCTCAATTAAGATGTCTCATCATACCAAGCTTTATGAAAAGCTTGAGGGAGCTGATAACTTCCGAGCTTGGAAGTATAGGATCTCCCTGGTCCTAGAAGAAAATGAGTTGGACTCTTATATCAATGAGGACGTTCTAGTTCCAGAGGGAGATGAGGAAAAGGCCTTACATAAGAAGAAGTTGGTTATGGAAAAGAGGATCATTTCTTATTCTATCAAGGATCACCTCATTCCACAGGTGTCCTCCATAAATACATTTAAAGCTATGTTTGATGCCCTAACCAAATTGTTTGAAGGGAAGAACATAAACTGGAAGATGACTCTGAGAAACCAATTGAAGAATGTGAATATTCAGAATGCAGAAACAATCCAATATTAATTCACAAGAGTTTCTCAGATCAAGGAACAACTGGAAGTAGTAGATGAAGAAGTGGAAAATGCAGATATTGTGATGACTACCTTGAATGGTCTCCCTAGATCATGGGACTCCTTTATTAAATGGATATGTGATAGAAAGAAGTTAGTCAAGTTCAGCAGACTATGGGAAGAGTGCTCTCAAGAGGAGGCTCAGATAGCATCTCGAGAAGAGAAGATGGGAAGTGAATATCAAGCTCTCACGGTACACTCCAAGTCAACCAAAAGAATGTCTCATCACTCCAAAGGTAAGCACTCTCACAAAGATAACACTAGAAAATATTTTTCTAGAATCATATGTTATACATGTGATGAAGCAGGACACTTTGTAAGAAATTGTCCTAAGAGACAAAATAAGAAAAAGAGAAACAAAATAAGACATCATGCTCATGCTGCAGAGGATGATGAAGCATACAAGAAAAGAACCAGATATGAAAGTGAAGATTCTTCAAGCGAGGATGAATATGTTCTAATTTCTGCTCTCACAGGAAACATTACTCATGGAAGCAATTATTGGCTCATAGATAGTGGGGCTTCCAAACATATGATAGGATTCAAGGAATCCTTTGTCAGACTATCAGAACATGAATCACCTCACAAGGTGAAGCTAGGAGATGACTACCAATATCCAATAAAAGATAGCAGGGAATCCTCCTATAATCTAGACTCTGGAAAGTCTATGATAATGAAGGAAGTATTGTTTGTACTAGGACTCAAGAAGAAACTCCTCTCCATATCTGCATTAGATGCAAAAGGAATGAGAATTTCATTCATAGATGGTCAAGTCATCATGTGGCCAAAAGGAAAGACTATCGATGATGTGGTGGTAATTGGAGAACAAGAAGGAGGATTGTACAAATTGAAGGGCCATCCAGAACAAGCCTTTGTCCATGACACAGTAGAGCCAAATGAACTTTGGCATAGAAAGCTTGCACATGTGCATTACAAAGCACTACCTCTTGCAAGCAAAGCTATTGAAGGTCTTCCAAAAATCCAAGCAAAACATGATGGGGTCTGCAAAGGATGTGCGAAAGGAAATAATACAAAGAAGACATTTCCAAGCAGTGAAAGCAAAGCAGAAGGAATATTGGAAATCATCCACTTCGATGTATGTGGTCCTATGTCATTAAGCTCACTAAGTGGGTATGCATATTATGTTTCTTTTATTGATGAATTTTTCCAAGAAAACATGGGTTTACTTCATGAAGAACAAAGATGAAGTATTTAGCAAGTTCAAAGAATTCAAAGCCTTGATCGAGAATCACACTGAAAAGAAAATCAAGACCTTTCGATCAGATAATGGTGGAGAATTCACTTCAAATGAATTCAAAGAGCTATTAAGAGGGAGTTGTCCACTCCTTATAATCCATAATAGAATGGGATTGCAGAAAGGAAGAATAGAACTATCATGGAAGCTGGAAGAGCAATGCTTCATGATCAAGCTGTTCCTATGCATCTATGTGCATAAGCTACTAGAACAATCACGTATGTACAAAATCATACTCCACACAGAGTACTCGAGAACAAGACTCCTGAAGAAGTATTCTTCGAAAAGAAACCAGAAGTCATCCATCTCAGAATATTCGGTTGTCTGGTGTACAAACACATTCCAAAAGAGAAAAGGACTAAATTAGACCCTTCAGGAAAGAAGGGTATATTTCTGGGATACTTTGAAAGCTCGAAGGATTATAGAATATACTTCCTAGGATTCAAGAAGATTGATATCATTAGGGATGTGACATTTGATAAAGACGCAGCTTACAAAAAATCCAGAAAGAAACCTACTAATGAATCTAAAGAAGCAGAAGCACCCAAAATTCATGATACAACCATGAATGAAGAATCCCAAGAAGAAGATCGAGAATTTGAAGAACCACAAAGACCTGTAGATCCACCTCAGGAAAAGAATCCTCACAAGAGGAAACTTGCTTGGGTACAAGAAGTTTTCCAAGGTGTGGAAAGATATGAGGCTCTAGAAGAGAATCACATAGAAAGAAAGAGGGCCAGATCCTACTCCGAGTATGTAGCATTACTATCTAATTTTATTGATAAAGAACCTTCCAATTATGAAGAAGTGGAAAAATGAAAAGAATGGAAGGATTCTATGATCGAAGAGTACCAACCAATCATGAAGAATGATGTTTGGGATGTTGTCCCAAGACCAGAAGGGAAGTCAGTTGTAACTTCCAAATGGATCTACAAGATCAAGCATGTTGCAGACGATAGCATTGAAAAATATAAGGAAAGATTTGTCACTCGGGGTTTCTCTCAGAAAGAAGGAATAGATTATGAAGAAACCTTTCCAGCTGTAGCCAGATATACTGCCATCAGATCAGTACTTGCTATGGCTATAGTAATGAAATGGAAGATACACCAAATGGATATCAAGACTGCCTTCTTGAATGGTGTAGTGGAAGAGGAAGTGTATGTAGAACAACCACTCGGTTTCGAGACACATGACAAGGATTCTCATGTGTGCATATTGAAGAAATCCCTGTATGGTTTGAAACAGGAACCTAGGACATGGTACCATAGAATTGACAGCTTTTCTATCCAGTTTGGGATTTACCAAGAGTAAAAAAGATTCCAACCTTTACTACAAGGTTGAAGATGACAACCCAGTGATGCTTCTACTGTATGTAGGTGATTTGTTTGTAACAAGTATGGATGGGTTGATTGCTGATATGAAAAGAAAGATTGCTGCCGAGTTTGAAATGAAGGACTTCGCTATGATGCATTATTTTGTAGGTATGGAGGTGTGGTAGAGTGCAGATGGGATCTTCCTTGGACAAGGGAAGTATGTAGTAGAGATCCTGAAAATGTTTGGGATGATGGACTACAAAACTATGGCCACACCTATGGCATCGAACCTGGAGCTATTGAACGATGCTTCATCAGAGTCGGTTGATGCTACGATGTATCGTCAAATGATTGGGTCCTTGATATACCTGAAAAACATGAGACTAGACATTTGCTTTGTTGTGAACACCTTCAGCCAGTTCTTGATAGATCTGAGAAATGTTCACTCGATTGCTACAAAGCATATTTTGAGGTATCTAAGGGGTACAATTGATTATGGGCTCAAGTACGATGTGAATCAGAAGATTGACCTGGAGGGTTATGTTGATTCAGATTGGGAAGGCAGTGCCATCGATAGGAAGAGCACTTTAGGGTATTGCTTTAGTATGGGATCAAGTGTGATATATTGGTTTCGCAGGAAGAAATCCTATGTGGCACTGAGTACAACTAAAGCAGAGTATGTCACAACTTGTTCAACTAGTTGTGAGGCAGTATGGCTGAGGAAGCTACTATCCGATTTATTTAATCTCCAGTTGGATGCTACTTGTATACATTGTGCCAACTAGAGTTGTATGAAGTTATCAGAGAATCCAGTGTTCCATGACAAGTCAAAGCATATCGAGAACAAGTATCACTATATCAGGGATATGGTGTAGAGGGGAGCAGGGAAGCTCTAGTATGTTGTGAAGGATGATTAGATAGATGATGTATTGATGAATCCATTGGGCAGAGTGAAGTTTGAGTACTTCAGGGAGAAGCTTGGTGTTCTCCAGATCGAGGTCCCTTCCAAGGAGAAGTGATGAGTCCAGAAGCCATTCTGACGAGCAGGTCAAATATAAGGGCTGAGCCATTCTATCATGGTGAGAGGATTTGGTTCCTTCCATGTCAGATATGAGTGTTGAATGCCATTCTAGGAATGGAGGTACCTGGTCAGTTACTAGGAACACTCAGTCTGGGATTGAGAGAGAGCCATTCTGATGAGTAGGTTAGATGTAAGGGCTGATCCATTATGTCATGGTTAAAGGATTAGGTTCCTCCCATGTCAGATATGAGTGTTGGCCATTCTGACGAGTAGGTCATATGTAAGCACAACTCCCACTCTCCGGGAGAGTGGAGGCACCTAGTCCATTACTAGGTAGCTAAGTCTGGGACTAGCGGCCATTCTGACGAGGGTGTAATATTTGGTTCCTACGAGATAAAATGTGAGTGCAGGACATTCTAATGAGGGTGTATAATTTGGTTCCTACGAGATCATATGTAAGGGAAATTTCCATTCTCCAGGAGAATGGAGGCACCTGGTCTGTTACCAGGTAGCTCAGTCTGGGATTGGGGGCCATTTTGATGAGGGTGTAGGATTTGGTTCCTACGAGATCAGATGTGAGTGCATACCTTTCTGACGAGTTGGTCAGATGTAAGTGCTGAGCCTTTTCATAGATGATAGTAGTTGTGTCGTATCATGCTGGTGAATGTGAGTCCTGGTCCTTTCTGATGTGATTATGGGATTGATCCTATATGATCAGATGTGAGTGCTAGGAATGCATTTCTAGAGTAGGTCATATGTAAGTGTTGTGTGTGCCTTTCTGACCAGTAGGTTAGATGTAAGTGTTGGACAGGCCATTCTGATAAGTAGGTCAGATATAAGCACTGAAGAAGACCTACATGATGGCTATGCCTACAACCAGCATGAAAGAAGGTATCTCTGTAGAACTTCCTGTGACGCGAAGAGTCATGAGATAACACACATGATGATGACCAAATAAGATCCAAATCGAGCTATGATCCAAATCCAGTTATGATGTCTCTGAGATGATCCAGATCCAGCAGTGATCATCCATATTGTGTGATGATCCAGATCCAGTGATGATGTCTAGTGATGATCCAGATACAGTGATGACATCAAGTGATGATCCAGATCAAGTGATGATCTAGATCCAGAAATAAAGGTGACATGAAGATTAATATGACTTGAATACGAAGATGACTTGGAGATGTAGATGACGAGAAGATCCAGAGATGAAGACTAGTGATGAAAATTGTGTCGAGAGAATACCTTCCTAGTTAAGAGGGAGTGTTGATGTAATTGTAACTTTGGATTGTATTCACATTTATTTCTGATCTATTGTAAATCGATGTTTATTCCAGGATGTTATTATGTCATGTCATGCCCCGATATTCTGATCGGGAAGATCTATAATGTAAACAAGGCATGTCAAGTCATTGTGGGTAACCCTCCTATTGTCTAAGGGTTAAAGTCCTCGTAGTTCTGGGGCACTAGGGTTATTAGACTCTCCTAGAGAGGTTGACCCTAGTAGGGTTTTATTCATGTTGGGAATTAGTATAAATAGAGAGGTGACCTCTCTATTTATCATACACTCATCCACACTCAGTTGTAGCACATAGATGAGGAAGAGAAAGACACTGAAGCAAGGAAGAAAGAGGTTACTGCTGTCGAGAGATCATCTTACTGTTTTTGGGTTTTACCTTTTGTGTTGATTCTATCTCTGAGGAAGTTGCGGGTTTTCTCCATTTATGGTTTCCCCGAGGACAAACATTGTGTTCATTGTCTCTTATGTTTGATTGTTGTAGTTGTTGTTCTCTCAGTTAAAGATCATAACATAATGCTATCTTGAATGTTGAAAAACTAACAATATTAAAGTTAGAAAAGCATCTCAGAAATATGGGACTTGCAAGGACTCTTACATTGTCGAAGTATGAACAAATAGCTATGATGCTTCTAGCTAGGTATCGATATGGTACTGGTTCTAGTACCTAATTCATAATTGACTTAGGAACCTAATTTTCCTTTGGCATGCACTTAACTGGGTTTGCTTCAATGGTGTAACAGGGATAAAGATGGTCAAGAGAAAATTGTTGCAATTTCTTTGTTGGATCTCTGAAGATCAAGGTGCATGGCATCAATATTAATAATAGAAGGTAGACAATTTACAAAATTTACACTTCATTGTCAAATTTGCAATTTTCCATGACACAATTAAAAATGACTAATTCAGATTCTTCTAGCTAGTCATTTTTTATGTCATGAATAAATTAGTCATTTATGTTAGTCATTTTTAACTCTGTCACTTATTATCTAGTGATATTTGTTAATTGGTGACTAAACTAGTCATTACGTTTAGTTGTTTATAGTTGGGTCAATCAAAATTGCTCATATTTAGTAGTAAATCACTTGAAAAACCTTTGGTGACTAGAATTTTTAGTCGCCTAGTAGCTAATTCCTCATTTTGTACTAGTGTAGGTAGGCTATTCAAGGTAGGATTATGTGTCAACAGACAGTGAAATAGAACAAAATAAATGCAGTTTTCTTCCAATATGGGATCTTCGCCAAGTAAGACAAAAGCAGTGATGGTTTTACTTCATACTGATTTTTGCGAAAAATATAAACACTGTGGATCATGGTCTGTCCTTCAAATCCTAGATAAAAGAGTTTGAACATGTGAATGTTGCCAAAATCCTTTAAAATTAACCAAAACCCAACCATTTAGGAAACCAATAGGATTCAATACATGCATTTAATATCTGAGATAACAAAGATAAGTAGGTGACCCATTTTTTTACCATTCTTGTAGGAATCACCTCTTTCATGGATGCATCTCAGAAGCAATGAACCATTTACTTGGTAATCTTCAGTTGTAGATGAGTCTTTATGTTGGATCAGGAAGTCAAAATAGTACAAAAATGTTTTTTGAATTTTCCATATATTTGAATTTTTATGAAATTTTTTGTGAGCCTTTTCTATTGAAGAAAAATATACAAAGGAAGAAAGCATTTATACTACTCTTTTTGGTGTGTGCAAAGTTACTGCAAATATTTTTTTGAACTTAAACACACGTTTTGGTTTATGATGTAGCGAGTTTTACTTTACACAAAGGAATGCTACTTCGACATTTACTTATGCTTTGAAATATTTGTTCAATTATGGTTCCATGCATTCAAAATACATGTTTTCTTTATCAGAATGATGTATGACAAAGATGGAAATCAAGGACGTAGTTAGCTAAGGAATTAGTTAGACTATTTGAACTTATAGGAACATGAATATATTCAATAAATTCAAACTGATGTTCGAGAAGAGAAAATCATAGAAACTTTCTAAACAATATAGGATCGCGTAGGCTAACACTGACGATTTAACTGAGATACAGCAAGTTGTGATTCAAGTTTAATAGTTATTCTTTGGATGCCTAGGGTGTTGGCCTCGACTAGAAGATCAATGGTTGTGCTATACTCTGCAACATTATTGGTCACAAGTCCAAGAAAAGAGCCTCCTGAACTAAGGACTTGACTACTAGGTGTGAATATTACCCATGCGGTAGAAGTGATGCTCCAAGATCCATGATTGGCACCATCCACATATCCCAAAAAAGTGAAAGGTTCCAAAGACATTTGTCAAGTACAGGTACTATCAATACAAGTGTGTGCACAAAATAACTATTGTACAACTATTTTTTACATATCATACAACATAATACAACAAAATGTGGTGATTCCTCAGTTCCTACGCAAAGTATTTCTTCAGATAGAGATCATTTCTAATCTCTGACAAGGGTTCCCCATCATAATTGATTAAATCGTATGCACCTCTTTTCAATACTTTTTTTATGAAAAGTGGGCCAAACCACTTAGGTACAAATTTCCCTTTTCTTATTTTATCATTGTCTTGGTCATAAACCAAAAGCAAATTTCCTTCTGAAAAAACTAGAGGATAGGATGCTTTGTCATATTGGTATTTGATGTGTTTCTTGTGTGCTTCTACATTTAATGAAACCTCTCTTCTAGGTTCATCTCATCAATGAAGGTGGAGGAGTTTTTATTCTTCTGTATGAGTACTAGGTAAGAGTTCGATAGCCAATTTTAATGACACGATTTCACATTCAATAGGAAACACAACTTCTTCTCCATAAACCAATTGGATAGGACTGAAACCAGTCATTGTTTTAGCTGAGGTATGGTAAGCTCATAGATATGAGAATAACATCATATGCCAACTGCTTTTGTCCTTATTAACCATTCACTGCAACATGTTCTTCAAAACCTTGTTGATGGCTTCTAAATAACTGTTGCAATGGAGATAATATGGTGAGGGAAAAATGCTACCGTAATACTAAATTGGTCGTAACTTCATCCATAAAGGAATTCCTAAAGTGGATCCCTTTTCTGTGACGATCTCTTTCGGTACATAGAATGCAGTTACCACATGATTGAATAAAAAATATGCTGCAATTTTTGTCATGTTGTCGAATCTAGGCATTGCCTCATCCCACTTTGTAAAGTATTCCATTGCTACTATGAGTTAGTGGTTTCCATTACATTAAGATGGGTTTATCATCATATAATCAATGGCCCATTTTGAAAATGGACCCATGGTTACTACAGGGAATAACGGAGCAGGATGTGTGCACATTTTTCTTGTATAAATCTGGAAAGGATGACAATTTTTAGTGGAATTGATGTAATATTTGAAGATTGTGGGACAAAAGTATCCTGCACGCAATATTTTATGGGCGGTATCCCACCCATAAATATGATCACCACATGCTCTTGCATGGCAATCATTTAATACCTACTGAGCTTCTTCATGTACTAAACAACATCTTAGAACTAAGTCTATTCCTCTACAGTATAAAGTATCCCCAATGATGAGGTATCTGTTGTTGTAATTGTAACTTTGGAATGTATTCACTTGTATATCTTATGTATTGTACCCCGATGTTTATTCTAGGAATTGTTTGTAATGTAATTGACTCATGTCATGCCCCGATGTTCTGATCGAGATATTCTATAATGTAAACAAGTCATTTCAAGTCATTGTGGTAACCATCCTATTGATTAAGGGTTAAAGTCCTCGCAGTTGTGGGGCCTTAGGGTTATCATACTCTCCTAGAGAAGTCGGCCCTGGTGAGTTATTGTCAAGTCAGGAATTAGTATAAATAGAGAGTGAGCCTCTCTATTTATCATACATTCACTCACAATCAGTTGTAGCACATAACTGAGAGAGAATAAGTTGTTGGGACAAGAGAGAGAGAGACTATTGCTATCGGGAGATCATCTTACTATTTTGGGGTTTTACTTTTCGTGCTGATTCTATCTCTGAGGAAGTTGTGGGGTTTTCTCCTTTATGGTTTCCTTGAGGAAAAAAATTGTGTTCATTGTCTCTTATGTTTGATTGTTGTGCTTATTATTCTCTCAGTTAAAGATCCTAAGATAATGCTAGCTTAAATGATAAAAATCTAACATAGTATCAGAGCTAACCTGAGAAGAAGACACTATGTAGCTACAGAAACTAGGGCTTCCTACTTTGGATATCTCTCCATAGATTTTCAGAAAAATAGGTTTGGAATGAATCTCCTCTGTAGGGTGCATCTTTCTATCGAAGCATAATCTAATTCTGAGTAGTTTCAGTTTTTGACCCGACACTCTTGTTGAAAGTTAGGGCTTTCCACAGAAGCGGAATTTTTGAGTGAGCCTAGTCCTAGATTGATCTCTCCTCAAAATTGAAGTTTGGAGATCAACATAAAATATTTTGATTGGATAGAACTCAAGGAAATTCAAACCCTAATCTGCACCTAAACTAGCTCTACGGAAATTCAACTCCAGATACAGATCCAACATCTTAACCTAGTAAGATATAAATCTTTTGTATTTCCATTTGAGGTTCTAAGTTAAGATGTCACATTATACCAAGCTTGATGAAAATCTTGAGGGAGCTAATAAATTTCGAGCTTGGAAGTATAGGATCTCCCTGGTCCTAGAAGAAAATGAGATGGACTCCTACATCAATGAGGAGGTTCCAGTTCCAGAGGGAGATGAGGCTAAGGCCTTACACAAGAAGAAATTGGTCATGGCTAAGAGAATTATTTCTAATTCAATAAAGGATCACCTTATACCATAGGTGTCCTCCCTAAAGACACCTAAAGCTATGTTTGATGCCCTGACCAAACTGTTTGAAGGAAAGAACATAAACAAGAAGATGACCTTGAGGAACCAGTTGAAGAATGTGAAGATCTAGAATATGGAGACCATACATTCATACTTCACAAGGATCTCCCAGATCAAAGAACAACTTGAAGCAGTGGATGAAGAAGTGGAGAATGTAGATATTTTAATGACCACCTTAAATGGTCTCCCTAGAACATGGGACTCTTTCATTCAAGGGATCTGTGCCAAAAAGAAGCTAGTGAAGTTCAGCAAACTATGGGAATCATGCTCTCAAGAAAAAGCTCGAATAGCAGCTTGAGAGGAAAAGATGGGAAGTGAATATCAAGCTATCACAGTACAATCCAAGAAGAGCAAAACAAATCATCACAGAGGTAAGCATTCTCATCCTAATAAATTTAATAAGAATCGACCCAGATTCAAATGCTTCATATGTGATGAAAAAGGACACTATGCTAAAGGATGTCCTAAGAACCAAAATGTCTCTCACAAGAAGAGGGAAATAAGAGAAGACATCATGCTCATGTTACAGAAGATGATGAACCCTCCAGAAAGAGAATCAAGCAAGAAAGTGCTGATTCTTCAAGTGATGAAGAATATGTTTTGATTTCTGCTCTCATGGGAAACATTACACATGGAAGAAATTATTGGCTTATAGACAGTGGGGCTTCCAAACATATGACGGGATTCAAATAATCCTTTGTGAAACTATCAAAATATGAATCACCCCACAAGGTGCAGCTTGGAGATGACTACCAGTATCCAATAAAAGGTAGTGGGGAATCCTCCTATAAGCTAGACTCTGGAAAGTATATAACAATGAAGGATGTATTGTTCGTACCAAGACTAAATATGAACCTCCTCTCCATATCTGCATCAGATGCAAAATGCATGAGGGTTGCGTTTGTAGATGGCTAAGTTCTCATGTGGCCAAAGGGGAAGACTATTGATGATGCAGTAGTAATTGGGGAAGAAGAGGGAGGTCTATACAAATTGAAGGGCCATCCAGAACAAGCCTTGATCCATGACTCGGTAGAACCAAATGAACTTTGGCATCGAAGGCTTGCACATGTGCACTACAGAGAACTACCACTTGCAAGCAAAGATGTTGAAGGAATTCCATAAATTCAGACAAATCATGACGATGTCTGCAAAGGATGTGCAAAAGGAAAGAACACAAAGAAGACATTTCCAAGCAGTGAGATCAAGGCAAAAGGAATCTTGGAAATCATTTACTCTGATGTATGTGGTCCAATGTCATCCAATTCATTAAGTGAGTATGTATACTATGTATCTTTTATTTATTATTTTTATAGGAATACATGGATATACTTCTTGAAGAACAAAGATGAATTATTCAGCAAGTTCAAGGAATTCAAATCCTTGATCGAGAACCACACTGAAAAGAATATCAAGACCTTTCGATTAGATAATGGCGGAGAATTCACATCAAATGAGTTCAAATAATTATGAAAAGATTCAGGGATTAAGAGGGAAGAAAAGAATGGGGTTGCAGAAAGGAAGAATAGAATGATAATGGAAGCTACACGAGCAATGCTTCATGATCAAGATCTTCCCATGCATCTATGGGAAGAAGCTTCCAGAACCGTAGTGTATGTACAGAACCGTACTCCACACAGAGTACTCGACAATAAGACACCTGAATAAGTCTTTTCCGGCAAGAAACCAAAAGTCAACCATCTCAGAATATTCGGTTGTCCAGTGTACATACATAAAAGAGGACAAAGTTAGATCCTCCAGGAAAGAAGGGTATATTTGTGGGATACTCTGAAATCTCAAAGGATTACAGAATATACTTCCCAGGATTCAAGAAGATCGACATCAGCAAGGATGTAACATTTGACGAAGACTCGGCTTACATCAAATCCAAGAAGAGACCTACCGAAGATCCTGAAGAAATAGAAGCACCCAAAATTCATGACACAACCATGAACGACGAAATTCAAGAAGAAGATTGAGAATTAGAAGAACCTCAAGAACTTGTAGATCCACCTCAGGAGAAGAATCCTCACAAGAGGAAACCTGCTTGGGTATGAGAAGCTATCCAAGGTGCAGAAAGATATGGGGCTCTAGAAGAAAATCATAGAGAAAGAAAAAGGACCATGTATTGCTATGGGTATGTAGCCTTGTTATGTGACTTCATCGATAAAGAACCTTCCAACTATGAAGAAGCAACAGAAAGGAAATAATGGAAGGATGCTATGATAGAAGAGTATCAATTGATCATGAAGAATGATGTCTGGGATGTTGTCCCTTAACCAAAGGGAAAGTCTATTATCACTTCCAAATGGATCTACAAGATCAAACATGCTGCAGACGATAGCATAGAAAAATATAAAGAGATATTTGTGGCTTGTGGCTTCTCCTAGAAAGAAGGAATAGATTATGAAGAAACTTTTGCACTTGTGGCCAGATACACTTCCATCAGATCAGTACTTGCTCTGGCAGTGATGAAATGGAAGATACACCGAATGGATGTCAAGACTGCTTTCTTGAATGGTGTAGTGGAAGAGGAAGTGTATGCGGAGTAGCCACTCGGTTTTGAGACACATGACAGGGAGACTCATGTGTGCAAATTGAAGAAAGCCCTGTACGGTTTGAAATAAGCACCTAGGACATGGTATGGCAGAATTGACAGCTTTCTATCCAGTTTGGGATTTACCAAGAGTAAAGAAGATTCCAACCTTTAAAACAAGGTTGAAGATGGAAACCCATTGATACTCCTACTCTATCCAGATGATCTGTTTGTGACAGGTATGGATGGGTTGATTTCTGATACGAAGAGGAAGCTTGCTTCTGAGTTCAAAATGAAGGACTTGGGGATGATGCACTATTTTATAGGCATGGAGGTGTGGTAGAATGTAGATGGAATTTCCATGGGACAAGGCAAGTATATGGTTGATATCCTGAAGAGATTCAGGATGATGGATTGCAAGGCCATGACCACACCTATGGCATAAAACCTGAAGCTATTGAGCGATGCTTCATCAGAGTTGATTGATGCTACAATGTATTGTTAGATGATTGGGTCCTTAATGTACCTGACGAATACAAGACCAGATATTTCCTTTGTTGTGAACACCTTGAGCCAATTCCTGACAAATCTGAGACATGTTCACTTGATTGCTGCAAAGCATATTATGTGGTAGCTAAGGGGTACAGTTGATTATGGGCTCAAGTATAAGGCTAATCAAAATATTAACCTGGAAGGTTATGTTGAATCAGATTGGGCAGGTAGTGCCATCGATAGAAAAGAGTACCTCAGGGTGTTGCTTCGGTATGGGATCAGGTGTGATCTCTTGGTTTAGTAGGAAACAGTCTTGCGTGGCACTAAGTACAGCTGAAGCAGAGTATGTCACAGCCTGTTCAGCCAATTGTGAGCTAGTATGGCTGAGGAAGATACTATATGATTTATTTGATCTCCAGTTGGATGCTACTTGTATATATTGTGAAAACCAGAGTTGTGTGAAGTTGCCAGAGAACCCAATGTTCCATGACAAGTCAAAGCATATCGAGATCAAATATCACTATATCAGGGATATGGTGTAGAGAGGAGCAGTGAAGCTCTAGTATATTACGACTAATGAATAGATAGCTGATGTGTTGACTAAGCGATTGGCCAGAGTGAAGTTTGAGTACTTCAGGGAGAAGCTTGGTGTTCTCCAGATTGAGGTTCCCTCCAAGCGGAAGTGATGAGTCTGTGAGACATTATGTCATGGTGAGAGGATTTGTTCCTTCCATGTCAGATATGAGTGCTGAGCCATTCTGATGTGACTGTAGGATTGGTTCCTACATGATTAGATATAAGTGCTAAAATCCATTCTCTGGGAGAATGGAGGCACCTGGTCAGTTACCAGGAATTTTTTTAGTCTAGGACTGACACTCATACTGGGGTTGAGAGCCTTTCTGACATGATGTGTGAATAAAGTTTCCTATCATGATGTGTGAATAAATTTTTCTATCGTAG
Source organism: Pseudotsuga menziesii (assembly GCA_001517045.1). NCBI lineage: Eukaryota > Viridiplantae > Streptophyta > Pinopsida > Pinales > Pinaceae > Pseudotsuga > Pseudotsuga menziesii. The sequence goes on along the minus strand of LPNX010004385.1, from coordinate 268,745 downwards.
TCAGATATAGGTGTAAATCCTTTCTGACATGATGCGTGAATAAAGTTTCCTATCATGATGTGTGAATAAAGTTTTCTATCGTGGTCAGATATAAGTGCATAGCCTTTCTGACATGATGTGTGAATAAAAGTTTCCTATCATGATTTGTGAATAAAGTTTCCTATCATGGTCAGATATAAGTGCAGAGCCTTTCTGACATGATGTGTGAATAAAATTTTCCTATCATGATGTGTGAATAAAGTTTCCTATCATGATGCGTGAATAAAGTTTCCTATTGTGGTCAAATATAAGTGCAGAGCATTTCTGACATGATGTGTGAATAAAAGTTTCCTATCATGATATGTGAATAAAGTTTCCTATCATGATGTAAGAATAAATTTTCCTATCATGGTCAGATATAAGTGCACATCCTTTCTGACATGTTGTGTGAATAAAGTTTCCTATGATGGTCAGATATAAGTGCTGAAGAAGATGAATACCTACTTGGAGGATAGGACTACAAACAAAATGAAAAAGGGTTGGTTTTGTAGAACTTTCTGTGATGATAAGAATCAAGAGATAGCACCTGTGATGATGATCCAGTAGAGATAATCCAGATCCAGAGATGATCCGTATCTAGAGATGTTCCAGATCCAGTAATGATCCAGATCCAGTGATGATCCAGATCCTATGATGATGATATAGATCAAGTGATGATCCAGATCCACTGAAGATGACTTGAAGATAAAGATGACAAGAAATTGAGGATGATCCAGATGATACAGAGAAGAAGACTTGTGCTGATAAATTTTGTTGAAAGAATACCTTCCTAGTTAATAGAGAGTGTTGTTGTAATTGTAGCTTCGGAATGTATTCACTTGTATATCTTATGTATTGTACCCCGATGTTTATTCTGGGAAGTGTTTGTAATGTAATTGAGTCATGTCATGCCCTAATGTTCCAATCACGAGATTCTATAATGTAAGCAAGTAATGTCAAGTCATTTTGGGTAACCCTCCTATTGATCAAGGGTTAAAGTCCCCGCAGTTGTAAGGCCCCACGGTTATTAGAATCGCTTAGAGAAGTTGGCCCTGGTGAGTTATTGTCAACTCGGGAATTAGTATAAATAGAGAGTGAGGCTCTCTATTTATCATACATTCACTTACACTTAGTTGTAGCGCATAACTGAGAGAGAAGAAGTTGTTGGGACAAGAGAGAGAGAGACTACTGTTGTCGGGAGATCATCTTACTATTTTGGGATTTTACTTTTGGTGCTGATTCTATCTCTGAGGAAGTTGTGAGGTTTTCTCATTTATGGTTTCCCTGAGGAAAAACTTTTTGTTCATTGTCTCTTATGTTTGATTGTTGTGATTTTTATTCTCTCAGTTAAAGATCATAAGATAATTCTAGCTTAAATGATAAAAATCTAACAGTATCTTCGTGCTTGGTATCGGATGTGGCGTCGTTTAATGCCAGAAAAATGAGCATCTATCCTTTGGGTTTGGAGATATGTAATCAATGTTCCATACCAAGCATCAGTAGTGGCAATGAGAAATAAATGTTCGTTTGCCCAAGACTCTTCTTCTATTTTTTATTCTTTATTACCAGGTAACTCGGACACTAGTTCTGCAAATGTTAAAGACTTCTTGGATTTAGCGTTTATGAATTCGATATCTAATTATTGAAAAATTACTATCCATTTTGAATACTTTCCCTTGATGATTGGATGGGTCAAAATGTGTTTCATGGGGTTCATTTCAACCACTATAGTGATTTTTCTTGGGAGTATATAGTGTCTAGGTCTTTGGACAACATGAAATGCTACCAGGGATAGCTTCTTTACTTGAGAATATATGAATTTAGGGCCAACCAGGACCTTAATAAGATAATATATGACATGTTCTCAAATGATTCATACTCTTCGACCAAATTCATCCCTAAAGTGGATTCGGTTGCTACCAAATATAGAAAACATTTTCTAGTATAGTCTGGAGGACTAAGCACTGTGGTTGACACAAGGGATTGTTTCACTACATCAAACGAGCGTTGATCTTGTTAATCCCATATGAGAAGTGCATCTTCTTTTAAGAGACACATAAAACATTTATAAATTTCAGCATAATTAGCAATAAATATTCTCAAGAATGTTGCTTTTCCTTATAGTATTTGAAAATGTCTAATTTTTTTGGGGAAGGTAACTACAATATTGCCTCAACCATAAGGGGATCTACTTGTATCCCATCCTTGGATACAATGAAACCAAGTAATATCCCAAACTCCATAAAAAATATGCATTTATGTATATTCATTCTAATGTTATATCGTCGACATCAAAGGAAAACAACACGTAAACGTGCACAATGTTTAGCTCTTATCTTAGATTTGGATGTCAAGTCATCGAGATAAACCTCAACGATTTTATTACTATCATGAAAAGAATATGCCATGGATCTTTGAAAGGTAGCCACGATGTTTTTAAGGCCAAAGGAATTTTATGTTACACAAAAATTCCCCATGGGAAAATGAAAGTTGTTTTCCGTTGGTCTTCTTTTTTAATTCGAATTTGGTTGTAACTGAAAAATCCATCCATAAATGAAAATATTTTGTTACCAGCACACTCATCTATAATCTTATCAATGAACGGTGTGGGATAATTATCTTTGGTACAATCCAAATTTAAATCCTAAAATTCAGTACAGACTCGGATTGTCCCTTGCTTTTTATTGACTGGAACATAATTGGATACGAATTTAGTCAATGGTATAGGGTAAATGACACCAACTTTCAACAACTTTTCTACTTCTGATTTGATGGAAACAAATTTCTTAGGATTCATTAGACGTAATTTTTTTTGTATGGTTTTAACATTTAGTTATGTTTTTATCTCATGTCCAATGATTCTATGATTGATGCCTGACATTTCCTCATATGACCAAGCGAAACATCAGGAAACTCTTTAAATAAAGAAGTATATTGTGTGATTTCTTCCGGAGAGCAGTTGGTACCTATATTGGTATTCTCCACGATGCCAGGTTTGATGGATATGTTGATATGAATTATTTTTGAATTTTTTTCCAAATTTCGTTCCAAAAGCACATTGTGTGTTTGGATAGGCCATTGGTACCTTTCCATATCATAATCAAGGTCAAAATTATCATGTTTTACTTCTAAGGAATCTGATTTAGAAATAAATGATGATCTATGATGCATGTCTTCCCAATATCATTATGAGATATTCATGAATTCCACGATAGGTTCATAAGATGAAACATTTTGATCTAAGATGGCATAACTATTGGGAGTATTGATAGCCCATACGGGTGATGTATACGGATCATATTCCTCCAATGGAGAAGGATTTTGATGTGAGTCTGTGGAAGCATTTTGAATTGCCTGATTTGATATTTCTATAGCATAAAGTGGGGTACTACTTCTAGTTTCATCAATTATGTCTAAATGTATTTCCTTTCCTTTATTATTTTGAACCTCAATCTCCATTATTGAAGTTCCATCGGATGAAGTGGAACCTATCGTCATATTGGATTTGGTACAAACAATTAATGGAAAGTGAAATTTTGATGTGATGGTGAAAACTGGTGCAATTTCAGAGGTATATATTGATGGAGGGATTGTGAAGGTTCCCATGAGGGAAGATTATTTGTACATCCCAACTCCTACATCTTGAATCACTTCTTTTTAATTATCCACAATCGGAACATTTGAGTGTTAAATAGCTTTAGGTGTGTAGTAATATAACTGATTGATTGTACCGATCTTCTCTTGATAGGGGAACTGAACTAATCAAAATACCGAAGAAACTACTGCTGTCATTTTATGTATCCAACTACGCCTGGATAATAGATTGTAATTTATTGGTGCATCCACTACCTCAACATCAACTTGAATTGTTTTTCCTCCAAATTCAATTGGGCAAGCCGTAATGATTCCATGAAGTGGGAACGAGTGTCCATCAAATGCTTTAAATAATTTATTGGAGGGTTTCAAAGTGCGTGATCCTAAGCCTTTCCAACATCGTAAAGACATGACACAAGTGGAGGATCCTTCGTCTATACCAGTTTGAAAATATTAACCCCATGTGACAACACTTTGATCTAAAAAGGGACATGTGATGGAAGACTACGTGTTAGATGTTCTAAATCAAAGGTGATCAAACCAGTATCATTCGGGTTCTACATCAATTGAATACAATAGTGCTTTTCTTTGAATTGGAAAAATTTGTAATACCTCCAAGGCCAACTTGGCATGAGGTTCTTCACCTAAGTCCTCCACTATACTATAGCTTTGAGCTACTCTTGCATTAGGATTATGTTTTGATTTGCTGAACACCCCTTTTGGGGGTTGAGGCACTATGTCAATGGTTGGTTTCTCGATAGTGATAGAGCCATTTGGTTTTGATCCTGATGAGTCTGAAACACTAGGTGGCGTGTTGTAGGAATGATCCCTTGTTTGAATATTGACCTCATGATCTAGTCCAAATATGTTGGCAATGGGTGGATTTCCACCTTGTAGAGGGTTTTATTGGTTACCTCATTGAGGAATGCTTACTTGGTTTCCCCCTTGTGTGGGTACCAGAGCTGCAAAAAGAAAATTATTTTGTTGCGGAAAAGGTTGAGTTAACAAAATAGGTTGTTGTTGACCATTGTGTTGAGATGACATTTGATGAATTCCATCCATATGAGGGCATAAGTGAGTAGGATGATCTCATTGACACATTTTGCAAGGATATTTGTTTTTCTATTTCTCCTAGTTTCCTTCTAGTTGAGTATTCATTCTTAGTGCATATCCTGACCCAGCATTAGCATTTGGATTTTTCTTTTGTTTCCTCTTTTTTCCTCTTTTGTCTTTGGCTTGAACTGTGAGGACTTCTAATGTTTGGGTTTGCAGGTTGCTGGTTTTCTTGATGAGATGTGGGTTCATAAGTTTGAATCGTCACTTGTCCCATTTGTTGGGAAAGTCTATCAATTTGGATAACAGAACCAATCACACCATTGGCATGAGGTCGTTTTGATGGCCTTGTTGGATCGGATGCAGGTCTCATAGCAAGAGGTATCAAATCATAAAATGTGCCTGATTGTGAATATATCAAATCCATTTGTTGCACGCTCTGAATGAGTTTCTCTTTAATTATCGCTCTCGACATAGCTACATCTTTGGAAATCCTAGGAAATAGTGATTTTACAAACTCATATGCTAATAATTGATTTGGTATTTTTTCTTTAATAATCCTCCAGCGCCTCCTCCACTCATGTATATGATGAAAGATGTGAGTAGAAGTGGATTTCGTAAGAGAAGTAAACATTTAAGTACCCATATCATAGCATATAGGTAATTTAAAATGTGTCAAAAATACCATGGCTAAAGATGAAAAATATATGAATGTATTATGCAGAAATTCAATATACCATTTTGCAGTGGTTCCCATGAGGTTCCGCTGAAACAACCTCAACCTGGTACTATTATCGACTAAGGAATTGGATGAACACCATAAATGAAATGTCATCATGCAATTTTATGGATCTTCCCCTAGTCGTCCACTGAAATTGGGTATGTCTAAAGGAAGTTTGGTTGGTATGGTTAGCCATTCATCCATATGTAGAACAAGATCATTAGTCAACCGAGATAAATCTAGTAGATTCAACGTGGATAGAAATGGTGATCCAATAGTTACCACCATAGGTGTTTGATATGTGGGAGGAAATTGATAGTTCCATTGACCTGGGGCATGATTTATGTTCCATGGTGGATCACCTACTTGAATAGAAGAACCCCAGAAAGATTGGTTATTCCCAAGATTTTTCATGTTCCATAGCGGGAAGGAATTGAAAGGTGAATTACCTCCTTGTGGATGTGGGGTCCAACAAGGTTGATATTTTCTTGGGATTTGAACATACCAAGGATATTTTCCTTGTAAGTGAGAAGTATTCCAATGTGGATTCCCCCCTGTGGGGCTAGGTTCCCGAAATATTGGTTACTTTCGATACCCATACTGCTCGAGTTTGAGAAAAGGTTCATATGTGGAATTCCCCTTGGCATAGTAGTCGTTGGAGGTGTAGGGTTACACCCAGACATTGTGCTAGGATTGGTAGGAGGATACCCTCATGGGACACTTCCACTCATTTGCGGTTGATGGCTCCAATTGGTATTCATGTTCCAAGGTCCATTTCCTCCACTAGGAATATTACCATTCCAAGGTGTAGATTTCCCTCTATAAGTGGAACCTAAAAAAGTATTATGTTGACCAAAAGGAATCAAATTAAATCCTTGTAAATTTTTACCTTGATAAGCCCCGCGATATGGGAAACCCATGGTTGGAAAGATACACCCTCCAGTAGGGATACCTGTATATGAAGTGGATGTACATCCAAGATTGGAACCTATAATTGTACCAACTAGCACTGCAGTGTTGGTTGAAATTATATTATTAACAAGAACATTAACTATTTGGATTACTATTGGGGTTGAATTGAAGGTATTACCTCCTCCAACGACCATTTGGGGCTGAAACGATGTTGTTTCTAGAGCTACGAAAGAACCTAAACTGTAGTGTTGGATTTTGATTGTAATTTGGATATGTAAAAAGAGGGTTAAGGTTATCCAATGATTCATTTACCACAAATATTACTGGGTCTGAAAGATGCAATAGTGGGTTAGCAAGATCAACTGTATGGTTTTCTATTGTTTCAATGTCAAATGGAGCAAGATTATCAATTGTTTATGTAAATGTTTCAGTATTGGGCTGATTTTTATCTTCTCTATTATTGTTATTTAAAATTAAATAGGGGTCAATTTCACAGTTTTTTTGTATCCATGTCTGTGTTTTATCGAGGCCTTCAAGTTCTAGTGACTCACCTCGCCGCCATCGTGATTGGCGGATCGAGAGAGAAGCCACTTTGAATTTTGCACCCCCAAACTTCACAACTATACAAGATAACAGGGATGACAATCTAGTTTCAAAGAAGAACTTATTTTTATCCCACATGACAATATTGGTAGATTTATAGTTATTTTCAAGACCAAAATAACCTTTCCACCCTCCATTAATCATTTCTGAATGTTATTGTTCCTATTGAGCTTGTGATGAATATCAATTCCAAGATACTTGTAAGAAGTCAGTTCCTCTAGATTTGTATTATCATAAATAAACTTTTCATAGGTGTTATTCTTAGATTTTATAATCATGATTTTTGTTTGTTGGTGTTAACAGTCATACCCATGTTAGAGTAGAAATCTTTAAGAATTCTTAATTGCTCCATGTTTAAATTGGATGAATTGTAAAACACATTTATATAAATATTATTATGTATCAAATTTCAAACTCAAATTTCATTGAGCTATCCATATATAATAACTAAATCTTTTCATAAATAATTGTAAGGCATCTAAATCTAGAGATATATATTTAAATAGAAATTCCATATTAAGGAACAATATTTGTTTATAGTATGTATATATTGGAAATATATTGGATTATGTATTGTTAAGTTAATAATAAAATAATAAATAAGATAATAAATTTAAATAAATAATTATTTTACTTCATAATTAGTTAATGGATGTAACTATTGCACATTTGTAGGATCTACGTGTAAACATGAAGACTCCAAATCGGAATAATTGGTGTTAGATAATCATAATGGAAACTATATTGGATTATGTCTTGTTAAGTTACTAGATTATGCTTTGTTTAACTTTATACTGAAACAATGAATTATATATTAGTTTTGTTATAATTTCATGTTAATCAATAATTAAGTAAATTCTAACTATTTTACTTGATTAGCACATATTCATCTTAACTGTGGCTCTATCAAGCACAAAGAGGGATGAAATATTTTAAGGTAAAAACCTTTTCTCAAGTTTAGGTCTCTAAAGCAGTATTGCACCTCAAATAAATTCATCTCTCTCAATACTTTATAGAACCAAAATTAGGATAAATCTTTGTTGGTGTATATTATTTAAATAATATGATTTGGTTTCTATTTCAAAAACCGTAACAAACAACTAGCATAGATCATGTGATCATGAAATTGGTATCACCAAAAATATAAAACATTTCCATGAATATCTAGGAAGCGTTTATAATTGGAATTAATGATGGCGTGTGATGGTAAAGCACCTACTCTAAAAATCATATTATTTATGCAATATAAAAAAATATCAATGTAATTTTTGAAAAAAGGTCCCAGTATTTCAATGTTCAATTTTTAAGAGTGTTTTTGTATTTATACCTTGAATCTCAAAACAAAGATACCATATTCTTAAAAAGTCAAAAGATGTCCGTACTCAAAAGATACCATATTGTGATTGTTGTTATTTTGTCTATTTTCTATCACATATTGTATTCTTGTGATTTCTATTATATTGTAATTTATTTTCTATCACATATTTCATTTCTAATATTATGTATGCTTAGATTTCAAGTTAACATGAATTTTAAATTGAAATTTGATATATAAATACATAAATTTGTCTTATAATTTAGCTAATTTAAAATTAAATTTGATATGTTTTTGGTTTTATAATTTGTCTTTCTAATATTCAAGTTAATTGAATTTTACTACTAATCTATTATTATGTAGATTTATTTTTAGAGTCAACAATGTGACAAACCCAACACATCTCACATATTAAATTATATGTGTTTTTCTTTTTCATTACAAATATTTATTTTTGTAGACAACAATGTGACAAACTAGACATAACTCACCCACATAGAGGTGTACAAAGAACTTCTCAACACAATAAACAATTTATCTATATATAAATCACAATGAAAACATTTCATGTTTAGTGTGTAACACACTTAGAACTGGAAAATAAATATTTTTGTTTATTTTAGAAAACATTATGTTAAATTTATTGTATATTTTTTTATGACCAAGTTGGTCAAGGATGATTGTAATCGAATATTTATTTATTTTAATAATTAAATAGAAGAGACACCTATCCAAAGGAGATTGTTGAAAGAGTGTTCATTGATCCACTAGGAGGAATGAGGAGTTGTAGAAGGCTGATTGGAAAGCGGAAGCACGAGCATTTCACTTTCTAGATGTTGCAAAAAGAAAAATACCTAAAATTGTGGTCATGTTCCCTGAGAGGGGGAACTGAGAAGGTGGCTCATTTAATTCCAAAACTAACCCAAAGACCTAGGAAACCTTAGAAATACCATCAAACTGAGAAGGAGGCTCACTACATTCCATTTTCAAGTGAATGAACCCTGTGACTGCTACAAAACTGAAAAGTCAAGGACACAAAGAATTTGATGAGGGGATAGCTATAGTGGAATTGGTGAGTTAAGTCTGCTACTGAGTGTTAAATTGCAACAATTTATGTGTGTGCTATTATCCAATGATATTCTTCCTAGTGGTTCAGTCACGGTTTAGTGAATAGGCTCGGGGGTCCTAAGCAAGTAATCTGGGATGCTTCACGAGACAGTCGGGTGGAACAATCTCCTTTGGTTGTTTGTCCCCCTTCTGCAAATTATCTAGGTTCTAATTGTTTATTATTTATCTATGATTTTGTTGTGCCCCTACCCAACAGCCTTTAAAAAACATTATTTCATCAAACAAAATTGTATTTTGTTTCGATGAAATGTTTGAATTTCATATAGCAAACCTAAAGAATTGATAGCTACTGAAATGGTGACATTCCAGAAGCTACTAAAACAATGAAATTAAATGTTTTTAAAGAAAAACCTTTGCGAGCTATGGATTAGTTAACAAAATCACTACTTTGAAATTATTATTTTGAGTGGATTTGCATTGAAAATCAAGGGACAAGGGTTAATAATTTGTCATAACCTAATTTTGAAATCTTATCCAAATATTTATAATTTGATTTTATTATGTGATTTTGTTATTGTAAATATTGATAAGGTTTAAGGTTGATTATTTTATTTTCTGGCACCTTATCAAAGTTCATTCGAATTATATTTCCAAGGATTTTTCGTTCAATTTATGAATTACGCATAACACAACTTTATTATTTGATCTTGATATTTATGGGATTCATATGTCATCTTTATTATTGCATGTAAAGGTCGAGGTTGATACTATGGGTTATCAGATTTGTATTTCGCATAGCATGTCTCCCATTCTTGAAGGTTGAAACTATTCTACAGTAAGGTTGATATGTTGGTCCTTTGTGTATGAAGGTCTTCTCCAAATTATTGATGGTCACATTTTTATAAGCTGGTTTAAATTACTTACGTGAAATTATTCCTTATAATTCAAAGTAATTTTTGTGTTTCAAAAATTATTTATGTTTCCAAAAATTAATTTATTCAAGGAATATATATTCATAATATATGGGGCCAAAGTATATACATTTTTACGAAAGGAAAATTCCAACTCTTGAAATTGTTTTACCTTCCCGACAATCTTACCATTATCATAATGTAATAATGATTTTTATAAAAAAAAATTATGCATTCTTCTTATTGGTTTAAAGGGGATTGTTGATGCTGAAATGATTATGGGATGATTATCTTGCAATATTTTCTTCTATGAACGTGATCAGCAAGAGAAGCCAGCTCACCGATTTCTATAAACAAGGATACCTATTTTTATAATTTGCCAGCATTACTAAGAGAGAAAATGAATGAAACTATCGGGATTATTACTATGAGAAACTCAAGCGAAATAACAGATGGAATATCACATTTGTCAGCATTCAGCTTACTAATGTATTCAATTGACGGTTCATTGGAAAGGGAAGATACTTCATCTTTTAACCTGTCTATTACATATTTACGCAACTTTCATAAACTGCAGTTTAATATATGTTTTCAATGTGCAGGTAAAAGATGAAGCGTATACACCAGCTTCTCCATAACAAAAATACAGAAGCAACTGGCCAGATCAAGGGATTGGTTCACTATCTAATTCAAGTTTATGGGCCATAAAACCTCCTGAGTTGTCCCTGAAGTGGAGGAGAGAAAGATTTGTTAGTGAAATAGCAATTCGATTGCCCAGCTCATGGATTGATTCATTATCACAACTATTTCTAGAGCATGTGGAGAATTCATGGCTGGATTGGAGGAGATTGTTGTGATTCTGGAATCGTTAGATGAAGAAAAAGCAGGCTACGAATTTCGTTCTCAGCTGTTAACAGAAAACGCGTTCTCAACTAATAGGCGTTTTTCTGGGACACATTGTGAGCAAATGGAGACATATCTAAAACATCTGCCACATGGGTTTTCTCTAAAACGGACCTATTTAGTTTACTCGGGTAGATTTCGCCAGAAAGTGATGGATTCTAGGATATTTTCAGGATCCTCTAAACGCGATTTTGGCAGTTGCGGCCGGAAAAAATTCGCCTATGTAAAACTCAGTTTGGATTCCATTTTTGTTTATTTAAGCAGACTGGAATTTGATGGAGAGGGAGCAGAGGAGGGGGCTGCTACAGCTTTAAATATTTCTCTTTTGAAAGCTCTAAAAACACTGCTGCCAGGGAGGAGCTCTGTTTGAAGAATTATTTCTTCAAGAAGATCTCAATGCCTGATTTCTGAAAGAGTTGGAGTGATCAATAGTACGAGGAGAGATTTATCTTCCAGATCTGATGAGACGCTGCCAGTGGGGGTCGATAGTTGGAGAAATGAGAGGACAAGACTGTGGTTTGATTTACCTGTGACTTTAGACAGTTTCTGTCTGCTGCTACCATATTTTGAACTGGTGATATTTAATATATTTTTATAGTTTGTATACTTGGCATATAGTTTATGATATCTATTAGTCTTGTCATCACTTTTATATATTATCCATGTTTGTTACAAAATTCTTTAAAGAATTTTGCAAATATATGTCTTTTATGATTATCGACTTTTAAATGTCTCGATTTTGCTGATATATCATGTTGTGTATTTGATGATTGATATCGTTGCTTATATGACATGTAATGATTACTATATGGTTTTGTTAAGGTTTAAATTTCTTTTAATATTATCAAGGGTATTCATACAGTAGTTTTATCAGCAGTATTCGATTATAGGTTAATGTTATTTATCTCTTGATCGGGATTAGAATTAGAATAGATTTTATTGCTATCAATTATCTTATTTAAAAAATCTATTCGAATCAGATATTTGTATATGTATTAAATTCAGATTATTTCTTGTAATTACTGTGCAAATGTATGAAATATATCTCTGTTAATACTCAGTTTTCTATTCTTGTACTTTAAATTAACTTCTTTAAGTAGATTTAGTTTAACAGTTTGCTCTTGTAATATATAACATTAATTAATCTTTGTAATCATAGGTATAGGTCTGATTAACAATCAGTAGCGTTAGCTTTAACCATTAGACTTCCGGGCCAACAGAGCCTTTAAACCTGTCGGAAACAACCATCCTAAACAGCTTGGATCCTGCTCTAAGGATCTCGGTCTGGGTTGTTTTCCCCGTTACGTGCATAGTCACATATGCCCGTCAACAATCGCGCTAGAAGGAGGGCCTGATTAGCAAGAAGGCCATTTTGAGTTGGTTTTTGATTTCATTTATTTTTTATTTTTACTATGAAATGGCTGATATTACTAATTTAGATCATGCTTTCAGATTTCATACATTTGGCGAAAATTTTTCTCCAGAGATGTCTAATTTCTTGCGAAGACTGAGCTTCAATGGAGAAGGTAATATTTCTGCCTCTCATCAGCTATCGGTATTTAATTATTTTTGTGATTGCATATATCTAATTGACGAGGTTGAGAAATGTAGACTTTTTGCAGCTTCTTTCACAGGAAGAATTCTGATTTGGTTTAAGTTCTTGCCAGCGAAATCCATTCATTCATGGGAACATTTCACGAAGTTATTTCTTAATGCTCATGAGAATTATAATTACAGGAAACTTGGATTTGAGTTAGAAAATATTTGTAGATATAAAGATGAATCTCTTGATAATTTCTTTTCCAGATTCATGTTAATATGTTGCAGGTTTCATGAAAGACATCAGCTTTCTGAAAAAGACAAAATGGATTGGTTTCTTTATCTTATTTCTCTCTCTGATTTTCATGATTGGGAAAAGAAGGAAATTTCTGCAATAGATAGCATGCATGTTAGTTCATTAGTTGAAGTTGATATCGAATATATTCTTCCTAATTCCACTGCTGAAAATAAAATTGTTGAAAATGAACAAATCATAGAATTTTATTACATGCAAATTCAAGAAAAAAAGGATGAGGATTCAACTTTTATATTAAGCGATAATCTCGAAACTCTTTTTATTCACAAGACAATGGAAGATAAACCAAAAATTCTTAATTCTTCAACTGGATGTGCTAACATAATTTCATCATCTTCCTTTCATGACGAGTTAGTTCCTTTCTTTTCTTCACAAAATTCCTTAGATCAGAGTTTTGTGAACGATGCTTCTATTAACGCAGTCGATGGAACAAATCATATCAATAGAGAATCATTTACTTTGTTATACTCTGAATCTTACTACTCTTTGTATCCTGATGTTTTTGCTGATCATAGATTACATTTACATGTTAATGATTTTCTAAGGAATACTTCATTATGGTCATATTTTGATAGGATACAAGAAAATGCATTTTTTGAAGATGAAGGATATTTTGAGATCCATTCTGATTTATTTCAAATTTGTCATGAAGAAGATCATAATTTTTCTACTATCGTTACTCATCAAACTCATGCATGTTCATCCATTTTATCTTTTGTCAGTAAGGATTATGATTCAATCTATAATATTGAAAGGGATGCACAATTTATTTATGATGTATTGAATATTAATTTTTTTCATTGCAACATGATAATCATATCTGAAGATAATGTCATCAATTTTAATCTTCACGTTAAAAGACACAATGACGTATTTGATTTCCAAACAATACCCAAATGTCGTTTTGTTCTTTTTGAATTTAGTCATGATGATATTGTGATAAAAGATACTTTTTTTATTGATCCTTTTTCACAAATTTTGAATCATACTTCTAGTAAGATTCTTTCTAGTCATGATTCTCATGAGAAATCTTTCTTCTTCCGACTTGATTTTTATGATCAGATTTATTCATGGTGGGAAGAATCATTTATTAAAAGGTTTCCATGTCATCTTTTATGCTTTGTACATACAAGATTTGATTTAGTTTCTTTTCTTCATTGTGAATTATTCCAATTTCTAATGCTCATATATGACTTGTTTTCTCTGGCAGGTTTTAAGCTACGCGAATGGCTTCATTGGAAATTTTCTTTTACTTAGTTTGTATATATTTTATTTTATTAGTTTAGGTTAGGTTTATAATTTAGAATGATTTATGTTTGTTTACATTTGAATAAATGCAGATATATGGAGTTGCGACAACATCATTTTAAGAATGAGATGACGACATCATTATCAGGGAAACAGTTATTTACTTCCTCTCATTTTCTTTAATCGTCTCATTAAAAGAAAGAATCTTTCATCTTTTTATAGCTGCATACTCATTAAGATTTATTTTGTTACTTTGATTTCTGAATAAAACACATTAGATTAATGTCCCATCAATTATTAAAAAGCAACTTCAACTAAATTGAAAGATTTAAAAGCAAAATAGGGATAAAAAACTTTAAAATATGTTAATCTATTTTAATCTCTCGTTTTCTTTGCTGATGTTGTTAAATCTATTTTCAATTTGATGAGATCTTGATTTAATTCTTATGTTAAGTGTGCATAATTTATTTTAAAATTTCATTTTCTTTACTAAGAGTTTTCTCGTAGACTTTGAAATCCTTCGTTTTTGTGATTTGCTCAAATAAAACTCCTGTATATATTATTTTGTTTTTTCTTTTGATTTTTGTTCTCCTTTGGATTTTTCAAAAGCTGGAAAAATGATTGAGACCTCGGAATGTTTTTCTATCATAAACTTGGAATCTGATTATATAAAACATGAAGAAAGTGAGACTTTTAGAAATCTGTTCTTTTCTCAAAAATAAATGAAAAATAAATTGAACTGTTGCAAACAAAACTACTAGATGAAAACTTTCACTTTATTTCGTTTCTTTTATCCTTATCCTCAAATGGTTGGATTTAATGGATATCGAATTCACTATTAATAGGAATTCTATTACTTATTTAGAAATCAGTTCTGGGAAAGCAATTGCAATTTAATAATAAAATCAGTTATCTATAGATCCTTTACGCTATCTTACTCGTAAAGAGTTTCCTATTACGTTCCCCCATTATAAGTATGCAAATATTTTGTAGATGGGCACTTAAATGCTGAGTATGAAGCCTTCTTTAAACTTATTAGTTTGGGATATAAGCTGTTGGGTAGAATGGGTTAAAAGATGTACCCTTTCGAGGCTATGGATGCTTGCGGGCAGGAGGGATCCGTCTGTGGCATCTTTGGATTCCAAATCATAAATTGTTATATATACAAAAATTTATAAGAATCCAAGGTCATCCCACAGTCATGAAGAGGTTCCATTGTAGCTTACCCATTAATAAATTGAGAAGTTCTAAATATTTGTGTTTTATCTTATCTTGGGACTAGAACGGTAGGTTGTGTGGTTAAAAGTCAACCCTTTCGAAGCTATGGATGCTTTCGGGGAGGGTCATGACTGTACTATTGGGATCATATCTTAAAAAACTGGTCAAATATCAAAATTGCGTTGTATTTATTAGGACTAATTTCTTTTGGAGTCTTATGTTTTCTGAAAAAACTTAAAATTCGTATCATTTTTTAAGGTAATCTCTGGATAATGATAAAAGAATCGAATCTGGTATTAGTTTGAAATCTAGTCTTATCATAAGGCACAGTTCTTTTATCTTCAGGAAAATGCTAATCTGAGTTAAAGAAAATTTTTCTTATCTTGCTACATACATAAGTCAGATTTCATGTTTTCGCAGAGATAACTGTTTCACCCAGTTAGTCGCCATCTGTTGTGCCCCTACCCAACAGCCTTTAAAAAACATTATTTCATCAAACAAAATTGTATTTTGTTTCGATGAAATGTTTGAATTTCATATAGCAAACCTAAAGAATTGATAGCTACTGAAATGGTGACATTCCAGAAGCTACTGAAACAATGAAATTAAATGTTTTTAAAGAAAAACCTTTGCAAGCTATGGATTAGTTAACAAAATCACTACTTTGAAATTATTATTTTGAGTGGATTTGCATTGAAAATCAAGGGATAAGGGTTAATAATTTGTCATAACCTAATTTTGAAATCTTATCCAAATATTTATAATTTGATTTTATAATGTGATTTTGTTATCGTAAATATTGATAAGGTTTAAGGTTGATTATTTTATTTTCTGGCACCTTATCAAAGTTCATTCGAATTATATTTCCAAGGCTTTTTCGTTCAATTTACGAATTACGCATAACACAACCTTATTATTTGATCTTGATATTTATGGGATTCATATGTCATCTTTATTATTGTATGTAAAGGTCGAGGTTGATACTATGGGTTATTAGATTTGTATTTCGCATAGCATGTCTCCCATTCTTGAAGGTTGAAACTATTCTACAGTAAGGTTGATATGTTGGTCCTTTGTGTATGAAGTTCTTCTCCAAATTATTGATGGTCACATTTTTATAAGCTGGTTTAAATTACTTACGTCAAATTATTCCTTATAATTCAAATTAATTTTTGTGTTTCATTAATTATTTATGTTTCCAAAAATTAATTTATTCAAGGAATATATATTCATGATATATGGGGCCAAAGTGTATACATTTTTACGAAAGGAAAATTCCAATTCTTGAAATTGTTTTACCTTCCCAACAATCTTACCATTATCATAATGTAATAATGATTTTTATAAAAAAAAATTTATGCATTCTTGTTATTGGTTTAAAGGGGACAGTTGATGCTGAAATGATTATGGGATGATTATCTTGCAATATTTTCTTCTATGAACGTGATCAGCAAGAGAAGCCAGCTCACCGATTTCTATAAACGAGGATACCTATTTTTATAATTTGCCAGCATTACTAAGAGAGAAAATGAATGAAACTGTCGGGATTATTACTATGAGAAACTCAAGCAAAATAACAGATCGAATATCACATTTGTCATCATTCAGGTTACTAATGTATTCAATGGACGGTTCATTGGAAAAGGGAAGATACTTCATCTTTTAACCTGTCTATTACATATTTACGCAACTTTCATAAACTACAGTTTAATATATGTTTTCAATGTGCAGGTAAAAGATGAAGCGTATACACCAGCTTTTCCATAACAAAAATAGAGAAGCAGCTGGCGAGATCAAGGGATTGGTTCGCTATCTAATTCAAGTTTATGGGCCATAAAACCGCCTGAGTTGTCCCTGAAGTAGAGGAGAGAAAGATTTGTTAGTGAAATAGCAATTCGATTGCCCAGCTCATGGATTGATTCATTATCACAACTATTTCTAGAGTATGTGGAGCATTCATGGCTGGATTGGAGGAGATTGTTGTGATTCTGGAATCGTTAGATGAAGAAAAAGCAGGCTACAAATTTCGTTCTCAGCTGTTAACGGAAAATGTGTTCTCAACTAACAGACGTTTTTCTGGGCTAAATTGTGAGCAAATGCAGACAGATCTAAAAAATCTGCCACATGGGTTTTCTCCAGAACGGACCCATTTAGTTTTACTCAGGTAGATTTTTCCAGAAAGGGATGGATTCTAGGATATTTTCAGGATCCTCTAAACGCGATTTTGGCAGTTACGGCCGGCAAAAATTCGCCTGTGTAAAACTCAGTTTGGATTCCATTTTTGTTTATTTAAGCAGAATGGAATTTGATGGAGAGGGAGCAGAGGAGGGGGCTGCTACATATTTAAATATTTCTCTTTTGAAAGCTCTAAAAACACTGCTACCAGGGAAGAGCTCTGTTTGAAGAATTATTTCTTCAAGAAGATCTCAATGCCTAATTGCTGAAAGAGTTGGAGTGCTTAACAGTACCAGGAGAGATTTATCTTCCAGATCTGATGAGACGCTGCCAGTGGGGGTCGATAGTTGGAGAAATGAGAGGACAAGACTATGGTTTGATTTACCTGTGACTTTAGACAGTTTCCTGTCTGCTGCTACGATATTTTGAACTGGTGATATTTAATATATGTTTATAGTTTGTATACTTGGCATATAGTTTATGATATCTATTAGTCTTGTCATCACTTTTCTATATTATCCATGTTTGTTACAAAATTCTTTAAGGAATTTTGCAAATATATGTCTTTTATGATTATCGACTTTTAAATGTCTCGATTTTGCTGGTATATCATGTTGTGTATTTGATGATTGATATCGTTGCTTATATGACATGTAATGATTACTGTATGGTTTTGTTAAGGTTTAAATTTCTTTTTATATTATTAAGGGTATTCATATAGTAGTTTTATCAGCAGGATTCGATTACAGGTTAATGTTATTTAGCTCTTGATTAGGATTAGAATTAGAATAGATTTTATTTCTGTCAATTATCTTATTTAAAAAATCTATTCAAATCAGATATTTGTATATGTATTACATTCGGATTATTTCTTGTAATTACTGTGCAAATGTATGAAATATATCTCTGTTAATACTCAGTTTTCTATTCTTGTATTTTAAATTAACTTCTTTATGTAGATTTAATTTAACAGTTTGCTCTTGTAATATATAACATTAATTAACCTTTGTAATCATAGGTATAGGTCTGATTAACAATCAGTAGCGTTAGCTTTAACCATTAGACTTCCGGGCCAACAGAGCCTTTAAAACTGTCGGAAACAACCATCCCAAACATCTTGGAACCTGCTCTAAGGATCCTGGTGTGGGTTGTTTTCCCCGTTACGTGCATAGTCACATATGCCCATCAACAGATTTGATTCTATATCTGTATTTCATTTATGAAGTATGCCCAGTATCTACATAATTTGAATGATAGCTGTGTGTATTAATTTGAAAAGGGAAGTTGTAATTACTTTCATAAAATGTTATAGTCATTTTTTATATTCACCGATTATAGGTCAAGCATTTCTTCTCTTTCGTGGATTATTAGTTATAATAACATTAATCTAATTGGTATTGTTTTCCCAATGATTGGTCAAACCCACTTTTATCACCTAAGCTTTCACCCAGTTAGTTTTATGATATTTATTATATAAGTACTAGGGTTTTAAAGATTAAAATATCAAACTCCTACAGAACCTCTTTCAAAACCTTACAAACTCTTCAAAATTTTTATTTAAAAACACTAACTATGTAAATATATCTTTTATTCTTAAATAAACTCTTATATTCAAAGGTTTCCACATCATGAATGGACATCAAGGATATTTTATTTCCCTTCACAATATTAGTACTTTTCTAAGTAAACGTATATATATAAAGGAAAAACTATTTCAATGCTAAATTCCAAATCAAAGTTTTTGAATCTGTAACCAAATAGTTAGAGGATATATATATATATATATATATATATATATATATATATTATACCGTTTTACAAAAACCAACATCAAACATTGAACTGAAACCAATATCAAAACCATTATGATTATGCCCAAACCTTACAATAATATATCGTATATATATAATTCAAATGCCAATCTACGACTAAGTTTTTTTGTCACAACCTAAACCCTAGTTACAATTAGGGTAAACAAAGATTCAAGGATAAAATAATAAATAAACCAGGCTTATAGATCGAATACAATTAAGGATTTCAGTTAGCAAAGTTACATTATAAGGGATTTATGGCCCAGCCAACTACAAACTGTAAATAAAAATACTAAATCAAGATTATCCATGAGCCACAGCTCTAGTTATATGATGAAGGTCGTTTTAGTATTATCAATTTCATTTGAAAATGTACAAGAGATTTCGCAACACACTTATGGATTAATAATTAATATAAAAACAATATCATCCACTTAAAGGTTGAATCAACTTGACAGTACTGTCAAGGATTGTTAAATAACTCATATTTTCATCCAGAAACCAAGTTTGAATCCCATAGTAGTTGTTATACATCTAAAAAATAAGATATAACTAAAACAAGAGCAACGACCTCTTGTCATAATAATTTATTTACATATCTACTACAAAATTTATAGAACTCTCATGGCCATTTCCAAAGCAAAAATAACCCAAGGTAATGGCCTCATGGCCGTAATAGTTTTTATAAAGAAAAGCTACAGAAATGATAAACCAAACATGATATTACATCAACAAAATCCCTCATGGTTTTGTAAATAAGAAAGTAAACATTTACAGAGACGGTAGTTGAACTATTTTTTTTTACACCTTCAAGTCAAAACTTAAAACCATGTCATAAAGTCAATATAAACATTTTATGTATAGTCACTTTGAATCCATGATCAAAGAGTCCTCACAGTTACAACAATGTAAATTCCTCACGACTTCTAAAA
The DNA here is from genome assembly GCA_001517045.1 of Pseudotsuga menziesii. Classification (NCBI taxonomy): domain Eukaryota; kingdom Viridiplantae; phylum Streptophyta; class Pinopsida; order Pinales; family Pinaceae; genus Pseudotsuga; species Pseudotsuga menziesii. The sequence goes on along the minus strand of LPNX010004385.1, from coordinate 248,408 downwards.
AAAATTACCACTCTCATTCCAAAAGACCAGCACAGAGATGGATTCCCAACCCATGCAAAGAAAACATAGAAATAGAGTTCAAATGAGAAACCGACAACCATAGAATTGCTGAAACCACAAAGCCACCATGAGCCAAAAGGTTACAGGTATAGGTCTTGCCAAAGAGGTGGACGGTTCCTTGTTTGAAGAATATCCTTACCCCCTATGATGTGGCCATGAAAAGGAATCATGTTGAATACACCCACACCGGAGATTGTTGCTACATCACATTTTATAAGAGAGGCAAAGATTCCAAAAAACATAAGTCAAACAAGAAAATTTTTACATGTAAATGAAAATGACGAAGGAGATTTTCCCCAATAGTCTGCAGTTGGAATTTAATTTCATAGAGAAGCAGTTTCAACTAATAGTTTCGAAACCCTAGCAGAGACACTTTCAATGTGTGGAGCATTAAGGAGCATGGAATAGGCCTAGATCCATCGCAGACCCAAACTCATTTCAAGAACCAAATCAAAGAAGCCATGCCTCTCACACTGACAAAAAACAAGAATACATCATGAAATGAGAACAAGGTAAGTTAAACCCTTAGGGTTTGACGATGGGACATATATGTTTCCCACCTGGGTATTTACGCCATCACATGACCAACACATGGCCGCTTTAATTCAAAAACCATAAATCTTATTACACGTAACTCCTTTACCATAACCTTTTATTTTCATATGTTTAGTAAGGAACAAAGCTTTAAACGTTATTTTAACCTTGTTTCCTTTACATTTTTGACCTTATGCTTGACATAACTTAGGTTCTAGTATGTTCTTGAATGTTCTAGGTAGATCTTTCAGATCCTTGGATATGACTTAGCAAAGCAAAGAATCTCCTTCATAGGGTTCATACATATTTTTTTGAAACAGAAGGTCTATGTGTTAGCTCTCAAGCTAAGTAATACCTTAACCCAACACGTTACCTCATCGAGCAGTTTAAGAAACAATCCAGAGAAAAATTAACAAATACTTTGTTTATGAATAAAAAAGAAATTGTATGACATAGTTTTAATATCTCAACACAAAGTCAACATATTCAAGTAGAACTAGAACATTAACCAACAAAATACACCAACCCTAACTGAGAGTACATAAAAGTGACGTAACATGAATCAAAATAGTGTCGTCATAACATTAAGTCGCATGATATCATTGTTAGATTATGAGAAGTTATGTGCGATAGATAAACACCTATAAACACAAAACCAAATATCATACAGTTTAATGGATTTCAAGACTATACAAAGTCGGAAATGTTGTCGGAACCATGTTAAATATTGTTTATAGTTGTAGTTAAGACTATGATAATTTTATTTTTTTTATGAATTTTTTGAGATGTAACATTTGGTATTAGAGCGAGTTTCCAAACAATAGGCTTGATTGGCTCACTCACATACAAACAAGAAAAAAAATATACTGATCATATTTTAAATTTATTTCTATACATAAAGATAAAATTTTGTTTTACTGGAAAATGGAGGGTGTCGAAGCATCTGTTGAAAATAGATCTCATCACAATAATCCAGACTCTATGTGGAACTAAATACTCAACCCTTAGAGTTACTACAAACAGTGAAAGAATAAACGGATGAACTACACACTCTAAAGGTAGATAATGAAAGAATTTTGGAACTAAATCAGATTTTACTAGAAAAAATACACAAGAGAGCGAAAGATAAAAGAAATACGTATGAAACTGATTGTGAAATAGTATCATACAAACACAAGGGTAAGAAATTATTTTTTTTTATAGAGAATGTTCTTCAGGAGTTAACGTAAGGTCGCATAGATGAAGGTATAAATACATATACGAAAGTAGTGAAAGCGACCGTAAACCTAGAAAAATGAAGTATAAGCCTTATGAAGAAATCTCAGGAGAATTAAAAAAGACAAAACCTGCCATGTTCAATGGGAAATAGAAAAGGGTGAAGAAGTTGAGGCTTGGTTATCAGGAATGAAAAACTAATTCCATATTTATAACTACTCCGATAGACTGAAAACTCAAATGGCTATCTACAACCTAACCAGAAAAGCTGACATCTGGTGGCAGGACATAAAACGAGTAAAAAACCTTAAGGAAAACTATTTAACTTGGAGATTCTTTAAAAAGTAATTTAAAAGGAATTTTTTATCTTAACAATATTATGAAGAAAGAGCTAAAGATTTTTATGAACTCAAACTGGGTTCCCTGTCAATGAAAGATTTAAGTAGCAAATTTCTAAGTTTACTAAGATATGTGCCTTATATAATTGATGAAAATCATAAAATACAAATGTTTTTAAGTTGTCTACCCACTATCCTCAAGGACATAATTGAATTTGATAATCCAAAGACCCTTGAAGAGGAAATGAGAAAACCCAACTTTGGTTATAAATAGGGTAAGGAGACAGAAAGAAATCATAACTAGAAGAATAAGAGAACAAGTAACTTTGATTAGAAACAAAAAGGTTTTAAGTCTAATAAAAGTTTTGGAAATGGTTCTTGGAATTTCTCTAAGAATAATTACCCAGGAACAGATTTTAAAAGTAAAACACAAAAAAATATTACAGCACTAAAGGGCAGAGATATGCCTAGCAATTAAGTTAAAAATAATGAACATAAGGAACCTGTAAAGTGTTGGGAAAGTGAAGGACCGCATTATGCCAAGTATTTTCCGAACAGGAAAGAGTTGAGGATGTAGCAAATGAAATTCCCAGAATAAAAGAACCCTTGGAGAATCGACAAAATGACCATCAAAATTCCATGGTGGAAGTACAAGGTATGATACAAAACCAGTCTGTTTCTATTCTGATTCAACCAGGTGCTAGTTTAAACTATGTGTCACCTAGCATAGTGAAAAAATGAAAATTAGTTTTGAAAAAATTTGAAAATTCTTGGCTATTCCAGTTAGCTACATGGACTAAAAGGAAAGTAGTTAATTATGTTGAAAATTGTGATTTTTTTATAATTCAGTTCAAAACTCAAATCAAGTTAAATGTAATACCATTAGGATCTTATGATGTTTTAATAGGTATGGAATGGATGGAAAAAACATCAAGTAATTTTAAATTGTTTTCAGAAAACATTTACTTATTTAAATGATAAAGGAGAAAGGATCACAGTCAAATGAATACCTAGGAAAGTTTATGTAAGACAAATCTTAGCCTTAAAAATAAAAAAGGTTGTAAGAAAATGTTGTAAAGTCTTTTTCGTACATGTAATAGCTAACAAACAAATGGATAAAGAATATAAGATGAAATTCGATGATACTCCAATCCTACAAGATTTCTCAGATTTTTTCCTGAAATAAATTCTAGGATTACCGCGAAAGAGAAATCTGGATTTTACGATTGAATTAGTACCAGGAGTTATACCTAATTCAAAGGCTCCTTATCGAATGAAACTTTTAGAACTAAATGAATTAAAATTACAATTGCAAGAACTGATAGAAAAAAATTATTTAAGACCAAGTGTATCACCTTTGGGAGCACTTATCTTATTCGTTAAAAAGAAAGATGACACATTACGTCTATGTATAGGCTACCGTCAATTGAACAAAATGATAATTAAAAATAGATATCCTCTGTCCCGGGTTGATGATCTATTTGATCAGATACAGAAGAGATGGTATTTTCAAAAATAGACTTGAGGTATAGATATCATCAAGTCAAAATTAAAGACAAAGATATTTTTAAGACCTCCTTTAGAACTAGATATGGTCACTATGAGTTCGTGGTTATTCCCTTTGGGATAAAAAATGCTCCAACAAATTTTATGTGTTTAATGAACAATATATTAATAAAATACTTACATAAATTTGTAGTCATCTTCATAGATGACATATTAATTTATTCGAAAACGAAAGAAGAACATGATGAACACTTGCAGATAATACTACAGGTTCTGAGAGAACATAAATTGTATGCTAAATTCAAGAAGTGTGAATTTTACAAAGATAAAATACAGTATCTAGTTCACGTGATATCCGAGGAAGGAATATCAGTACACTCGGATAAAATAAAAGCAATAATTGATTGGCTTGTTCCCAAAGATGTAGCTTATGTACAACCATTCATGGGAATAATGGGTTATTACAGGAAATTTATAGAAGGATTCTTGAAAATCGTGAATCCCATAACATCATTACAGAATAAGGGAAAAATATTTGTCTGGGATCAAAATTGTAAAGAAAGTTTTAATAAATTAAAAGAATTGTTAACTACTACACCCATATTGAAAATAACATATCCAAACAAAGATTTCGTTGTATGCACTGATACATGCAACTAAGGATTGGGTGGAGTATTGACATAAGAAGGTCACATAATTGCTTATGAATCAAGGAAGTTAAAAACAAACGAAAAAAATTATGCAACTTATGATTTAGAGTTGGCTGTCATAATCCATGCTCTAAAAATACGGCGCCATCATCTAATAGGTAAAATATTCCCGCTAATGTCTGATAACATAAGTTTGAAGTATTTGTTTGATCAACACAATTTTTACGCAAGGAAATCTAGCTGGTTAGCTTTCCCTAGTGAATATGATTTTGAAATCAAACACATCAAAGGTAAGGAAAATAAAGTGGCTAATTCCTTGAGCAGAAATGCAATAACAAGTTTCATAGCTGCCATTGGCAATTATAAAACAAAATTAGATGATAAATTGGAAGAAGGGATAAAACTAGATACATAATACCAAAATCTAAGAAAAATGTAACTCAGAAAGTATCTAAAAATGTAAATACAGATTCCAATTTAAATGAAAAAAGCTTAATGCAGTATAAAAATAGACTTTATGTGCCCAACATACCAAAAATTAAACTGATAATTTTAAATAAAGTACACAAAAGTCCTTATTCTGGACATCTGTGGTATCAAAAGATGATACCAATGCTTAGAAACGAGTATTTATGGCCTAATATGAAGAATGAAGTTGTTGAATATATAGATGGGTGTATAGAATGTAAACAAGTTAAATATGAGCATCAACACCCTACAGGTCGTTTACAACCATTCAAAATTCCAAATTGGAAATGGGAAGTCATCAGTCTTGATTTTATAACTGGTTTTCCTAAAAATTAGAAACAAAATGATTCAATAATGGTAGTTGTGGACAAACTAAGAAAGGTGACACACATTATAACTGTTAAAACAACTCATAAAGCTGATTACATTGCTGACATATTTATGAAAGAAATCTATCGTTTGCACAGAATTCCAAAGGTATTAATTTCTTACAGAGATCCGAAGTTCATTGGTAAATTTTAGAAATCATTGTTTCAAGGAATAGATCTACTAAATTGAATTCCAGTATAGCTTATCATCTGTAAATGGATGGCCAAACATAAAGATTCAATCAAGTACTAGAAGACATGTTACACATGTATGTTAGAGACTATCCCAAGAAATGAGAATATTATTTGCACCTAGTTGAGTTTGCATATAATAATAATGATCAAGATTCAGCTAAGCTTAGTCCTTTTGAAATATTATATAGTAGCAAATGTAATAATCCCATTACATAGAGTAATCCAATTCACGGATTAATGTTAGGACCTAAATTGTTAAAAGAACTGGAACTAACAGTGAAACAGGTACAAAACAATTTGAAAGTTGCTCGAGACAGATAAAAGACTCATGCAGAACTTAAAAGAACTCTAAAATAATTCCAAGCAGGTGAGCATGTAATTGTTAAGGTAAAACCCAGAAAGAGCTCCTTTAAGTTGGGGAGTTGTGCTAAATTAGAACCCAGGTATTGTGGACGATTTGAAATATTAGCAAGAGTGGGGTGAGTGGCATATCGGTTAGATTCTCCACCTAATCTTAGAATACATAATGTATTTCATATTTCCATATTGAAAAGGTATGTGCATAATGCTACTTATGTGATCGACTGTAATGTTATTCAAGTAGAACCCGGAGGATATTTTCAGGTGGAACCACACAGTATTATCGATGAGAGAATTTTTTCTTTGGAATCGCACCACTGGATAGGTAAAGGTGAAATGGAAACACATCAATGTAGATGAAGCAACCCAGGACTTTGAGAGTCGTATGCGTGAGGAATATCCAGCTTTGTTCCAGGAAGACTCAAAATAAACTTAAGCAACATCGAGGATGATGTTGAACTTAAGGGTCATTGTTTGTAACACACCTAGAACTAAAAATTAAATAGTTTTATTTATTTCAGAAAACATTATGTTAAATTTATTGTAAAGTTTTTTATAACCAAGGTGGTCAAGGATGACTGTAATTGAAGATTTATTTATTTTAATAATTAAATATAAGAGACATCTATCCAAAGGATACTATTGAAAGACTGTCCACTGACCCACTAGGAGGAATGAGCAGTTGTAGAAGGCTAGTTGAAAAGTGGCAACACTAGAATTAGCTGTTGCACGAAGGAAAATCCCTAAAATTATGGTCATGTTCCCTTAGAGGGGGAACTAAGGAGGTGGCTCATTTAATTCCAAAACTTACCCAAAGACCTAGGAAATCTTATAAATACCATCAAATTAAGCAGGAGGCTCACTACATTCTATTTCCAAGTGAATGAACCTTGTGACTGCTACAAAAACTGAAAATTCATGCACACAAGGGATTTGATGAGGGGATAGCTAAAGTGGAATTTCTAAGTTAAGTCTACTACTGAGTGTTAAATTGCAGCAAGTTCTGTGTGTGTTATTTTCCAGTTATCTTCATCCTAGTGGTTCAATGAACAGGATAATGGGTCCTAAGCAAGTAATCTTGGGTGCTTCAGGAGACGCTTGGGTGGAACAGTCTCCCTTGGGTGTTCATCCCTCTTCTACAAATTATCCAAGTTCTAATTGTTTTTCATTTATCTGTGATTTAATTATATACATGTATTTTGTTTATGAAGTATGCTCAGTACCTGCGGAAGTTTAATGATAGTTGTTTGTATTCATTTAAAAAAGGAAGTTGTAATTAATTTCATAGTGTTATAGTCAGTTTTTATAATCAACAATTATAGCTCAAACATTTAATAATGTTACTCTAATTAGTATTTTTTTCCCAAAGATTAGTCATACCCTCTTTTATCACATAAGATTTCATTAGTTAGTTTTATGATATTTATTATAGCAGTACTAGGGTTTTAAAGATTAAATTATCAAACTCCTGCAGAACCTCTTTCAAGACCTTGCAGTCTCTTCAGAATTTTTATTTGAAAAGAATAACTATGTAAACATATCTTTTATTGTTAAATAAACTCTTATATTGAAAGGTTTCCATGTCAATAATGAACCTCGAGGATATTTTATTTCCCTTCACATTATTAGTAATTTTCTAAGTAAAAGTATGTATATAAAGGAAAAACTATTTCAATGCTAATTTTTTGAATTTGTAACCCGAGAGTTAGATATATATATATGATACTGTTTTACAAAAACCAACATCAAACAAATATCAAAACCATTATGATTATGCCCAAACCTTACACACACACACACACACATATATATATATATGTGTGTGTGTGTGTGTGTGTGTGTGTGATTCAAATTGCAATCTACGACATATTTTTGGCCTCACAACCTAAAACCTAGTTATAGTTAGGGTAAGCAAAGCTTCAAGGATAAAATAATAAATAAACCAGGTTTAGAGATCGAATCTCATTAAGGATTTTAGTTAGAAAAGTTACATTATAAGGCCTTTATGGCCCAGCCAACTACAAACTGTAACTAAAAATACTAAATCAATATGATTGACAAGCCATAGCTCTGGTTACATGCTGAAGGTCATTTTAGTATTATCAACTGCATTTGAAAATGTACAAGAGATTTCGCAACAACCATATGGCTTAATAATTAATATAAAAACAGTAACATCCACTTAAAGCTTGAATTGACTTGACAGTAGCCTCACGGCTTGTCAAATAACTCATATTTTCATCCAGAAACCAAGTTCAAACACCATATGAATCATTGTACATATTAACAATAAGATATAACTAAAATAAGATTAATGGCCTCTCAGCATAATAATTTATTTACATCTCTACTATGAAATATACAGAAGCCTCACGACCATTTCCAAATAAAAAAGAACATAGGGTAATGGCCTCATGGCTATAATAGTTTTTATAAAGTAAAGCTACAAAACTGCTAATGCAAACATGATATTACATCAACAAAATCCCTCACAGGTTTCTAAATAAGAAAGTAAACATTTACAGAGAGTCATAGAACTGTTCATTTTTTATTCCCTCAATTCAAAATTTAAAACCCTGTCATAAGGTCAAGGTAAACATTTTATGCATAGTCAGTTCGAATCCACGGTCGAAGAGTCTTTATAGTTACAACAATGTAAATGCTTCACGGCTACCAAAGAAAATTACCTCTCATTCCAAAAGACCAGCGTAGAGATAGGGGGCCCAACCCATGCTAAGAAAATGCAGAAATAGAGTGCAAACCAAAACTCGTCAGCCATAGAACCGCCGAAACCACAATGCCACCATGACCCAAAAGCTTATAGGTACAAATCTTACCAAAGACGTCAAGAGTTTCTTGTTTGAAGAGTAGCCTTACCCCCTATGTCCCAGGCATGACAAGGAATCCTGTTGAATACACCCACACCAGAGGTCGTTATTACACCACATTTTATAAGAGGGGCAAAGATTGCAGAAAACATAAGTCAAAACAAGAAAATCTTTACTTGTAAATGCAAATGACGAAGGAGATGTCACTAGGAGTCAGTAGTTGGAATTCAATTTCACAGAGAATCAGTTTCAACTAACAGTTTCAAAACCTTGGCGGAGACAAATTCAATGCATGGAGCATTAAGGAGAATGGACTCGACCGAGAGCCATCGTAGACCAAAATTCATGCCAATAACCAGAGCCAAGAAGCCATGGCTCTGACACTGACAGAAAACAAAAATACAGCATGAAAGGAGGACAAGGTAAGTTAAACCCTTAGGGTTTAACAATTGGACATATATGCTTCTGAGCTGGGTATTTACGCCATCACATGACCACTTTAATTTAAAAACCATAAATCTTATTACACGTAACTTCTTTACCATAATCTTTTATTTTGATATGTTTAGGAAGGGCCAAACCTTTGAACATTATTTTAACCTTATTGCCTTTACATTTTTTACCTTATGCTTGACATAACATAGGTTGTGGTGTGTTCTTGAGTGTTCTAGGTAGATCAGTTGGATCCTTGGATATGACTTAACAAAGCAAAGAATCTTCTTCATAGGGTACCTATATATTTTTTTGAAACAAAAGGTCTATGTGTTAGCTCTTAAGCTAAGTAAGACCTTAACCCAACTCGTTAGCTCATGGAGCAATTTAAGAAACAATTAAGAGCAAAATTAACAAATACTCTGTTTATGAATAAAGAAGAAAGTGTATGACATAGTTTTCATAGCTCGACGCAAAGTCGACATAGTCAAGTAGAACTAGAACATCAACCAACAACATACACCCACCCTAACTAACAGTAAATAGAAGTGACATAACATGAATCAAAATAGTGTCGTCATAACATTAAGTCGCATGATATCATTGTCGCACTATGACAAGTTATGTGCGATAGATAAACGACTATAAACAAAAAAACAAAAAAACATAAGGTTTAATTGATTTCAAGACTAAACAAAGTTGGAAATGTAGTTGTAACCCTCTTAAATATTGTTTACCGTTGCAGTTAAGACTATAATAAAAAACAAATTATTTTATGAATTTGTAGAAATGTTACATAGTGAATTCCTCGTTTAAAGGGTAAGAAAACCACAAATTTCTATATTTAAAAATTCAACTATTTACTTATAAAAATAAATCACAATAAAAAACAATTCATGTTCACTAAATTCTAGGTTTAAGCCAAAATCAACGTTTTAATTTTAAATTTATACAGAAAAATATAACCATGAAATGACTGAGCATCCAGTCATAATCAGAATGCACACCACTGAAAAAAAAATCAAACCCGAGCAACGTTAACTATTTTCCTGGAAATGCAGCTGATGGCCTACTATACTATACAGTATATGCATCATTAGCCATCTGTTATTTTGCTTTTCTGCAGTTCAACGACGCCCGGAGTTACCCCAGACACTTCAGCAAATGCATACTTAGCCATTTGTGAAACATTGTACTTGTGCAGGCATGCTTTTGCCTTTGACGAAGTGTCTGAGGTAACTCGAAGCGTTGAGAACCAGTGAGTTGGCCATCGCCATCGCGTATGACATAACTAATTTGGTTCTTCGCTGTGATCGCCTTGAGATGATATGAGTTTCTTATATACTTTCACTATTCACCTCCTCCACCTCTCAACCTTAATGGTGTTTATCACTAAGCAATACATCCAACTAGATAAACTTTACGTTCATTGAACTTCGGCGAAAGCTTGTTTTTAGCGCTACATTCAATGAACTTGGATCAATATAAGTTATATTCATTCATGTTCCATAGCGCTACATTCAATGAACTTGGTTCAATATAAGTTATATTCATTCATATTCCATAAATATGTACGACGCGCTCCTTTTGGTTGTTTGTTTCATGCCAACATAAACATAGCGGGAGACTTATAAAGCCAATAAAATGTTATGGAGTCTTCATGGGAACCTTGGTAGGGCAGGTGGTTGGGGTGGTCTTTATCATATATCTATACATGGCAACCAATGCAGAAACAACTATCTTTCAAGTGGCCCAACAACTATCTCTTAGGTAGCCCAATTTATCTAATTACTTAAACAAAGATGGTCAAATTTTTAATCGAACTTGGTTTGTTGGAATTTTTCGTGAAGATGGTGTAGAGGACTAACAAAGAACATTCTACATTCTAAACACATACATTGTTGGTCTATTAATGTCCCATTGATAGGCCAACCCCCATAATTTTCAATAAAAAATTTCAATGATCATATTGTTTTCAAGAGTTGTATGACGTATCTTAAATGGAAGGATCAAAACTATTATTGACCACCATGATCATTTTTTTCACTCTTCTCTAATGCACATCACCAATGTGATTATGTGTGTCCCATCAGGGATTTTTTATATCTTAACTTTTCTGTCACCACTTGCCTAACCAACACACTTCCACAACTACACTATACGAACTACGATACGCCATCATTTCCTCGACAACTTCTCCATTGGGATTACCCCCAAGCACGACTTTTAGATGGTATGATATGGCAACTTCAATAGCCACTCGATGTTATCCACATGTCTACATCTGATACTTTGTAAGACCATATATCTCGGGGATCCTCTCGAGCATAGCTTATTTTACCTATGATATGGGTGCTTTGATACCCAATCAGAATCTGACATTTGTCACCTTATAGGGGTTTCTAGTTGGACCTTCCACATAAACACATTGTTAATAACTCCGATGAATGACCTTTGATGCCCACTCTCATGCTGCAGTGTGTCATCACTCGTTTTTTTGTCGAGCTAAAATCACTAGACCTTATGAGCTCCTCAACACTTAGCCAATTTTTTATTTCCTCTTTGCTTGAGGTTTCACATGTGCAACTCTGACGCCACTCCATATGGTAGCTTTCAATTTGATAGATACCAAAGTAAATATTGATCAAGATTAGAAGTGGCAGCATTACTCCTACATTTCTATAGAATTCAATTGAACTACAATGTGACTAATGTTGTCAATAATTCCTGTACACAATTCCCTTCAAACTGAATTGATTGATGGTCAAACCGCCATTACTCGACTTGATGTTATCTTACGAGGACATCCTTGATCCTTACAACTACAATCTCTACACCAACTTGCTTGAATCCTTTAGTATGAGGGTTTGAGATATAATTACTCCCAACATTCTCCTCCTTAATTATCTCTTTAATATTAACTTGTTGACGTCTGTTTCTACCCTCAGAAGTCTGACTCCCAAAATCTTCTCCTCTTAACAATGAGTATTTTCTTGTGACTCCATAAACATTAATTCAAACTCACAAAAATTGGGAATCCACAAATGCATTACTACAACATTCTTGATCATAAAAACATTGGCCTTAACCAATCATCACTATCACTGATATAGTAAGAAAAAAGAACCAGTACTACAAAATTTTACATAGGAGGGAAAAATAAAATATTTATGAAAACAATTAAATGTCTTCTTCCTCCTTCTACGATGCCAAATATTGAACCATGCATAAGGAATTATCTTTGTCATCTTCACGTTATCTGGGTATTCAAACTATCTCCTAATTCATCACACCAACAACATTCACCTTCTATCAAAACAATCTTCATATGCCTAAAATGCAGTATGCTTCTGTTCCATGGACTAACTTCTTCATGTCAATAGCTATGAATGCAACTCTATAATTCTCCTCATATCTGAGGGATTCAGCGTGGGTTAGAGATATAAGCGCCCCCCATAATTTCCTTACATCTAAAACTTGTGTCAACATGACCATGCTTCTAACATAAACAACATTCATAATTTTAAACATTCACTCTTCTATTATGAGGTATTCAACAACATACCTTAAATTCATTTCACCTGGATTGAGATTTTATCCCACTCCTCTTCTAGAATTTTTTCTCCATCATAAACAACCACACCAATTACTTTTGCATTTTCGTGGTTGTTCAAAACACCTACAAAACCACACATGGCATCAGTAAAAATAACAAAAAATATATACAACTTATTTTAATTCTTTTTCTTTCTTAACTGTAGCCTCACATTATGTGACAACTCCATTTCAAAAATATTCAATCATCCTCTTCTCCTCATTGATATTCAACTCTTCATGTTTACTGATACAAATTTCATTAAATGTGACTTCAACCTACTAACGGGTTGAATTTTCTTCTAGAATATCTTTTGTAGCTTCATATTGATTGGCCTCTATTAGAATCTTAGGTATTTTAACCTCGTATTCATATATATAAAACTTTAATAAAAGTTCACAAACTTGATCATCATCATTAATTGTAGCATTACCCATGTTTCCTACTTTTGTATTAGTGCACGCACTTGCATATTCATCTATTGTGGTTTTATCTTCTATGAGCATATCCACTAGGGTTTCATGACCTGCTTCAACATCATCTTTCTTATTCAAGAACTTATTTACAATGTGTTTCTCTTATTGCACTGGAACTTCAACAAAGTGCTCATCCTCTAACTTATAATCAACAATATCAATTACAGGATTATCTTTGTAATGTCCTCGAGCCTTATGACAAGGAAAAAGGTTCTAAACTTCGATTTAATAACAACAAAATAAGGTTAGGACAACTAACCATTAAATGATTAATTAACACTCTGAACATTACTAAGGTTGTTTTACTTAATTAAATAATTTGTTAGTGTAACAAACATAAATAGGATAATAATTAAATAAAATAATAATTGTTAATTATTATAGTAGTTATCTATTAATGTGAAGGGACATAACCCTTCATTATGAACGTCCAAGGCATATTAAAGGCAAGCTATGTTGCAATACCCTATCATCTCTTATCTATTCGATTATAATATATATTTCCCCTATGGCTTATTTGATTTACCAAGTCTTTTGGTGAACTCATTGTGTGAGCGAATATTTATTGGGTTCATTTGGTATTAGAGACTAAAAAATCAAGATATAAAGAAGGAAATAAATGATTACGAAGAAGAAATAATACGCTTGAACAAAATCATTAGTGACAAGGATGAAGAACTAACGTAGATACGACATAAATTAGGAAGTCAAGAATCAAAGGTCGACCAATGTCGACAACAGATAAAAGTTCTTCAACAACAAAATAACGACTCTAAAAAGACACACAAGCTGGAGATCACAAAGCATAATAAAACACTATCCAACAATTCTGAAGAAATTTCCAGGTTAAGAAATCATAACCAGACACTAGTCACAAAAATTAAGAAGTTGAAAAAGAGTTGAAAGATAGAACAATCTACGGAAGACATTGAAGGAAAACTTCTAGACAAGCAGGAAGAAAATAGCTACATCAAAATTGATAATGAATATCTTAAGGAAAAACTTAAGAAGTCTGAAGATGACAGGAAATCAAAAGTAGAATTGATTCTGAAGTTTCAAAATGATAACATGCAGTTAGAAAACAAGTTGGAAAAGATACAGCACAAAACCTTAAAACACCAAGGAACAAAAATACAACTTCCAGCTCAGATCAATGCTCAAAAGAAGACACTCGTAAAAGAAAATGAAATTGTAAAAATTCCCTATCGACACCCCAACCATAAACATCAATATGGTAAAAAGTGGGAACTGTCGACACATAATGGTATTAATACGATAAAAGCTCCTCACGAAAGATCAGTAGGGAATCCCAACAGTCCACAACATATCAATTTGGGATGGATCGATTCGTCAACATATCAGAAGTTATGCTCTACACTTAGTAGTTCATATCAACATGTTTCATCAGCTACGAAATCACACGAAACTATGCGAAAACATTATAAGGATTTGAGGACAAAGCCTTTCTAAGAGAGTGGCAATGTAACGAACATAAATAGAATAATAATTAAATAAAATAATAATTGTTAATTATTATAGTAGTTAGCTATTAATGTGAAGGGACATAACCCTTCATTATAAATTCCCAAGACATATTAAAAGCGAGCTATGTTGTAATACCCTATCATCTCTTATCTATTCGATTATAATTTATATTTTCCCTATGGATTATCTGATTTACCAAGTCTTTTGGTGAACTCATTGTGTGAGTGAATATTTATTCGGTTTAGTTAGCCTTAGTTAAATAATCTGAACACTTAATAAAATATATCAACATTGAATTTAAGTTCATAATCACATTTAGTGCATGAATAATGAATCTATTATTGCAGTTTGATGAAGGTCCTACATTAAATTCGTATAGTTCATATAGATTATTGAAAACATAGTTTATAATTGTCAAGTATTGTGTCATTAATTATCTACAGATTTAATTAGTTTGTAGCATTATTCAGTGTGTGATTTCAGTGAAGATAAAAAATAAGAAAAACACACATCAAGAAACATATGTATTTTGTAACCTATAGCCACACCACAACCAAGTAAAAACAAAATGCATCAAATGCAATCACATCCCACAAAATCATGTCCAAATGGTTGTCCCCTACAACCTTTTTTTCCTAATATATTTTAGATTGCATGGCTTCCTCCCTCTATACATCAATCAATATTACATTCAGATTACATTATTAAAACTCAATTTTACAAATATGATCATTTCCATGCATAGAACATTTCAAATCTACCATTTGGCCTGTGCTTAACTTTGTATCGGGAAAACTGTTGGACAAGAATGGACATATCTTCATCATTCGGAAATCGTTTTCGATGAAATGAAAGGTGGTCCTTACTGGAAACATTGTTATGGAAACAATGGAACAAGTCCCAAAACACAAAAATTAATAGATATTGGTGATCCAGAACATATGGTTAAACCCCTCTTAGTACCATAGAGGCATAGTTACAGTTTTTGAAGAAGAGAAAGAAGATCAAAATGGATATCATCTCAGATTCAAATCCTACGAAGTTCATTATTTTTATAACCATATTACGACATAATATAATCAAGCATATAGATAATTCAATTCATCCACCTTTCCACATAATCATCAAAATAATATGTTAAAACATAAATAAAATCAGATGAGAAATACTTATCTCAATATATGTAAAATTGGTTGTAGCAGGATGACTTTCCTCCCAACCGTAGACACCATCAAGACTTCCTCACTTAAACAGGTCACCCCTGAGCTGAGACCATGGATCCACAAGTAGAGGAACACTTAGTCTAGCATCTCTAAAAACTACCTCTTTTGAGGACCACAATGCTTCCCACTACTTCTTTAATGTAGCTATCGAGTACCTATGCAATATGAACTAGCTTTCCATTCCCATTTCTTACTTCATGTTTTAGAACTTGGATTAGTAGAGTAATAGAATGGAAGCACATGGAAAAAAAATAGACTAATTCTAAGTCTCAATACACTCCCAATCCTACCAACATTTCCAACATGGATAGATAGGACAAGTCACATGGTCCACAGCTCGAGATTAACTTAACAAAGAGAGGGAAAATGAATTTATAGTACAAGGAGGTCAATTCTAACCCAAATGTATCAACTGAAATTAGAGAGATGTAAGGTTTAAGCTTCATCATAGATACTTAACTTGAATTAGTAGAGTCGTGGCTTAGTGAGAAGATTCCCTTTCCTGAATTAGCACCATGAAGAGGAGTTACCAAAAACTAAGCAATGGAGCCATGAAGAGCACATGGAGGCACACTAATGCATAAAGGGGGTTACAAAACATCAAGGTAAGAGAAATAGTTGAGATACGAAATCCAATAGGGTTATAAATATCATGTAAGAACAAGAATAGGATCATCATTCCTTAGTGTAGGAGTAGAAGCTAGAAAATAGCTTACAATGGCTAAAAACTAGGAAAATGGCTCATAAATGAGAAAAAGCACATAAATGTGAGGGAATATCCTCCCAATGAGGGATCCCTAGGAAAGAGGGGCCCACTAAGGTGTGAAAAATATGCAGTATTAACTCCATAGCCCATAAATATTGAGAATAGGATATGTTGTACAAGGTTTCAATGATGAACATGTTATTATTGTCACCAATGTGTAAATGTGAACTAGGATGTAAAAAATTAAGCCAACAACAAGTTATAACGTGCTAGGGATTTCCCCATTCCCCCTTACTTTTTGGAATCCATGGTCCACCTTCCTCTTTTAGTTGTCTTTCAAGAGCAAGTTTTTTTTTTTTAATATATAGTAATAACATTGAAATATAACAAGGATGCTAGTAATAACATTAACACTAATAATAATTCCAAAGTCCATAATCATATTATCAAATAGTAATCATAAGTCCTTAATCACATTAATCATGCAAAGGAGCATAAGTCCACAATCATATAAAATATCATAATCCCATAATGCAAAAGAACATAAGTCACATGAAAGATCATAAGTCTAGGGCTTAACATCTAGCTTATTACAATATTCTTCTCTTTCATGGTCATCCACTTAATTTGCATATCCAATTTGACTAACACTATTTCTCAAGAATTCATCAGTTAATTTCATTTCTATCTTTAACTACAACATCTCTTTATCAAACAAATCTTCTTCATCATATATTTCTAAAAATCTTCTTCTTCTTTATCAAACACTTCCTTTTCATGTTCCTCCTTTTCTATAATAGAACCTTTACCAACTTCATGGTTTATGTTGGAAACAACATCAATGCTACAATCGTATTCTTCATTTCTTATTGCAACATCTTTATCTAGGTTACATTCTTCATTCTCTATACCTATAAGATCAAAATAATTATCAAAAAAATTAATTGTTCCTCTTTGCACATCTTTCTTGTCCATTTCCTCTTCATTTTCATTATCTTCCACCTGCATAATGGGATTTACATTTTCCTCAACATGAATCTCTACCACAAAACATACTGCTTCTCCATAACTCTCTTCGTCCTCTTCACCTTTGTTAATTGGCATTGTTGGGTTCACTGGACCATTGGATGCAACATTTCCAGCTTCATATGCTTCTTTCTTCTATTCAAATTCATCATCCACATGTGTGTTTGTATAATGGGATATAATAGTTTCTTCAATGGAAAATTCAACATGATATTTATTAGCAATAAACCTTACTAGATTCACCACTGTATATATTACTACAAAGGTTGTTATGCAACCTTCTTCCACATGTTACTCACCACTATGGGATTCTCCTTCCACAATTTCCATATGCTCAATTTTGCTAACACAGACATAACAACACTCATTTTATTTAGTCCTCTCTAACTAGTAGAAAAGGAGAGATAATTACTAAAACAACTACTAAAAATCATACATAAATGACTAAATTTATTCATGTGACTAATAGTGATTTATTTCTAGACACTTATAAAGCAACTAAATACATAACTGATTTTTTTTAGTAATTTATTGGTTGTTCTGATTGATGAGTTTGGTCATATATTTAGGCATTGCTTTAGTAATTTATTGTTGTTAAATAGTCATTTATTTAGTCATTAATTGTTTCTAGTTAATCATGTATTTAGTCTTTAATTGTTTCTAGTTAATTTTATTTAGTCATTATTGTTATTAACTCATCATATATTTATTTATTGATTATTGTTAACTCGTCATTTATTTAGTCATTGATTGCAGTTAACTGGTTAGTTAGTTGGTCATTAAGTGAAATTAATTGGTCATGTATTCAGTCATTGATTGTTTTCAAATGATCATTTGTTTAGTCATTGATTGTCGTTAACTAATCATTTAATTATTCATTTATTTTGTAGATAGGGCACGAAGGAATCAAACTGTGGACCTCCTTCCTATCAGGAAGATTATCTTCCATTGAGATAGCACCCTTAAATAGAAGATTCTATGTTCACACTAAATAAAATCTCACACTAAAATATAAGTTTAGTTAAATATATACAATGAAACTAGAATAAATGGAGATCCAATAGGAAACCCGTTAAAATATATAATGAAACTATAATATTATTATTTAGCAATACCCTTACCAACAATTTCATAGTTTGATAATTTATCACTGCTAAGTCTATGTGATAAAAAAATATAATAAATATTATCCTCAAGCAAAAATTACATAATCTACACCATTCTCAATAATATTAAAACCAAACTTTGTCTTGCTCCTGTAAAAACATGGAACAAACAAAATGTTTTAGCGCTACTTGATGTTAAACATCTTAGAACACAAAATGGAAGATATTAATGTTTTTACCTTATGATGCAATGCAAAAAATGCAGATACAAGTGCCATAAAAATATTACCACAATAAATAATGTACTGAGATTACATTCACGATCTGAAGGACTAAACTAGTTGAAGAGCAATCTCGAGAATGAAAATGTTGCAACACAAGAAACATATAACTGACACAATAAGCAATGTTATATACCTGCAAAGTAACATATAATCAATAAAAAATAAATGGGTTTAAATATTTTCATAGTTGAATGAATTCTACACAATATCCACTTATGAGTGGGAGGAGAAAAATACTAACCAAAATTGTTCATCCTTTGAAACCCAAGCATTATTCCATGTATGGGTGAAATCCAATAGTAAAACCACTTGAATAAGCAAAAGCAAATATGGAAAAAGGTAAAAACATCAAAATAATTTAAAACATCAATCAACAACACAAGGAAAAGGTAAAAGGGATGCTTTCCAATCCCTATAAAAGTAAAGTTGTTGCTTTATTGAAAAAAGGGATTAATTGACGGCACTTTGCACCCATTATTTAACTTTTATTGTCTTAGAATGAATGAAATTCACTTCAATTCCATTGTAAATCCAATTCTAGTCTTTAATTTTATATTTATCAATTAGTGTCATTAGTATTGAAATATTGTTCCAAAGCACCATTACTCACTATAAATACGAATAAAGCCATTGGGAACTGAAAAACATCAATACTACTAGAGTACACCAAGTCATGATCATTTCCATCCATCCACCATGGTGCAAATCGAGTTGAGCATCTCGTTGGTCCTTAACTCAAATCACGAAAGTGAAAATTCTACAAAAAACAAAAAAAATTCCTAGATGGACATGTAGAACAATATCCTCCTGAAACCAATCTCTGCTAGGAGTGTGAGAAAAATAATTAATCCCCGCAAACTCTTGATACAAAGATCCTTGTAAACTTGTGTATAATATCCATTAAATCAAATCCCTAGCCTAATTTTAATCTCGAGTAGTACACACATGCACACATCCTTTATTTTAAATGTCATTTGAATAACTTTAGGCTTAAATTCAATTTCTAGGTGGCACATTCCACATATTCCTCACAAATTCATGTCCCTTAAAACTTAAAAGTTAATGAATATGTAAGACCAAGTAAAAGCATAGCTCGATGGGCTAGATCAAGTGCTTGAATGTTATAAGTTGTGAGAAGAATTTCTCAAGGTTAAATCCTTGAGTGTCTATATATTTCTATACAAGGGCCTCAATTGATGTCCCCATTGGGTTAGCTTGCTAATAAGAGTGAACAATGTAAGGGCCCTTCAAGTGGGCCCCCTGTGATTTCAACCCCTACATGTCGTAGCCTCGCTGGGGGGTTTGTGAACCACGACATAAAAAAACAAGGCCAAATAAAAAGATATGCATGTGTAATGCACTAAAAAATAAGTGTTTATACTGGATTGTCCATCAAAAAAACCAAAGTAGAGCTCTAAATAAGAAAGTTGTAGGGTATTTTTTCCATAAGTGAAGAAGAAATATCTCTAAGGATCAATGAAACAATAGAGACCACAATATGTAATGTGTGTAATCATCAAAAAATCACACCAACCACTGATTTGCATGCCTCACATGCACATCTGGCACAACACGAGGCAAGGCATGATGCCACCCACATGATTTTCAACTTGTTTACAAGTAATGTAAGTTATAGCTGATATGTATATCCTATAAAATAAATTCATTTAACTAAACAACAACAAACAGTTCATAGTTTCCCATTTCAAATCATAACACTGACTAGGCTAACGCAATTTGTTTTAAATTCATAAAACAAAGTAAGTGCCTATATGCACCAATACACATTTCTTAGTGATGTATATGTCTTAAAATAAGAACAAACAACATCATTGTCATTAATAAAGGAAGAATTGTATTTCAAATTATACCCCTTAGAATATACCTTACCAAATAGTTGTCATTTTTATATTAATTAAAGGATATGTACCACTTGACCATGATCTTAATTGTGAATTTCCTAGTGGATTTTATGACTAGAGGTGTAACATATCCAAGCATAGGTAACAGCATAATATTTTCCAATTACTACAAGAACATTCTCTAAGGATTATGGAGGTGCGATAAGAAAATTGCTGAGACAGATATTGAATTAGTTGATACTTCTTGACTAAAGAGAAATTGAAAATAAAAATCATAGCATATCAAATATTTCCATTTAATATTTAATGACCATCACATATAAACATGGGAAAACTATGCACTTAAGAAAATCCCTACCTCTTTCAAGAGACATAAAGGCACAAATGAAGTAGCAAAATCCTTAGTGAAGTTTACCAGATATCCATACAATGAATTCACACTATGACCAGACAGAAAGTTTGCATTTTTAGTCAACATGTACATGGTATGTATCATATATCATCACATATTCCACATCCTATCTAAAATACAGAATTTTATAAGTTGTAATCATTGCATGCAATTATTTCATTTCAATCATGGAATCTTACATAATGAGTTACTTACTCTTGATATACTGCTCATGATCAAGTACATAGGAACATAATGAAACATATGCAAGTGAAAACTGACAAAGTGAGGTTAAGTGACATTAAGCTTTCATTTTTAGTTAACATATACATGGTATATATCATATATCATCACATCTTCCACAAACTATCTAAAATATCAAATTTTCTAAGTTCTAATTATTGCATGCAATTATTTCATTTCAATCATGGAATATTACATAATGATTTATTTACTCTAGATATACTGCTCATGATCAAGTACATAGGAAAACAATGAAACATATGCAAGTGAAAAGTGAGGATAAGTTACAAGTTCAAGTACATTTTCCGAGTTGCATACCATTCTAGGGAGGGTTTCTCCATCCAAGTATGAAGTTCTGTTTATTAATTGTTCATTGTTTCTGTTGTTAACTAGTTTATTATATGAAATATATAAGTTGCTAGGTATATTCCAACAGTCACATTGATCTGATTATAATTTTGCAATCAAATAATTATCTAATTTGAAATTTTAATTAAATAAGGAGTAGAAACTATCGACGTAGACATACTGTTGTAATCTCACAGACCACATAAGGTTACCAATAATACACACTAAAACATATATATAAAATAGAGACAATAGATAAGAACAAATAGGTGAAATACTTAAACACACTAAAACATATATAAACTTGCCCGTAGAAACTATCGATGTAGACATACTTAAACACAACTTGACAGTGATTGGATATGTTGATCAAATGACAATTTGAATTAGGTTAGAAGAACTAGAAAGAAGGGGAATAATAACAAATTGGTGGGGTACTCAACAAGTTGCCTTCATGGAAGTCAAAATATTAATTTTTTATTAAAGGAAATGGGATCTCTTAACTAAATTTTCAGTTATTAAGGTTGGATGATAAATTAGGAGTTTTGGATTTTATTTTGTATTGTATATTTCCATGTGATAGCGAATTAGTTGCTAGCATTCTGTTGGACTTTAGATACAGATAGAATTTGTACCTTTAGACCTTGTTTCCTTTATTTAAGGAACCAATGTGTGAATACTCTATTGTATATATTTGGAAATATTTTACTTGTAATAGTTAGATTTAGTGTGGATGGCAATAACATATATTTTTTGTTTGCTGACGATTATAATTGCATCTCCAGAAAGTTCATGAATTATTTCTCTGTGAAAATAGATAATGCATTTTTTTGTTGTGAATGAACTGCAATTACTGCATGAAAATACAAAATATGAAAATTTTATTCTTGTTGAAACTGTGTTAGAAAGGGACAAATACACTTGTGTGATTTGAAAATTCTAGCAGAAATTCTGTAAGTTTAGTTTGATATTTAAAATATGAAAACACTACATTTGGAAAATATTAACAACATATAACTCTCATGAGAATTTTTTTATGTTCCTGAGTTTAATACCAATGCATACTGTCATATTTATTATGTGTATATGTATATTGGATAATGGTAATATGTCATTGTTGATGAAAAAAATGGACACAAATCTTGGGGTTTTCTTGGAGGTGTATTCTTATAAATTACAACCCATTATGTTGATGATTTAGCCCATCCAAAATAAGAAGGATGGCGATATGTTTAACATGTACAACTCATGAATTTTTTTTCTCTGATTCAAGAAAAGAAGAACCAGTGCTCGATTTAATCATGACCACAATGTGCATGCTTTGGATAATATTTCGAAGGAAGAATCGACCCATCCTTTGAAGACTGCACGGGAAAATCAAGACTAAAGTAACGTTGTATTTTTATTTGTTTAGTCATTATAAGATTTAAAGCTTCTTGTAGTTTATTTACAAATACCTCTTTTATTTCGAAGCATCCTCATTTAGCCACAGTATTTTGAAGTTGTGGAATCTACTAGTCTATTGGGAACTGTTAATTACTCCAGTGACTGGCCACTGGAATTTTCAAGAGCCGATTAGTTACTCCACCACCCAGATTGGTATCCACGGAAACTTTGAAAAGGAATCACCACTCAGATTGCTAACTATCAAAATTATGAAGAGTCGCAACACTGCCACACCGGCTTACAAACATTGGATTATTAATTTTTGAAAAGTTGTTTTGACTTAACAGTATCGGGACAGTAAGTGCGTATCATTTTCTAAAAATCCAATAGAGTTTCTCTGAGAGACTGTAACACTGTAACAAAACAGTCAGATAATTTTAATTGTGAAGGGTCAATTATCACTTAATGACCAACTTAGTTGAAACTCTATAAATACTTATTTTGTAATCGGTATAGATACGGAGATATAGATATACGTTGAGAAGTATATACAGAGTTCAAACTCAAATATTTCACTGTGTATTTTTTGTGTTATACTATGTTTTTGAGTTTGAAAACTAAGATTTATTTTTGAAGTTAGTATGTTGAGAAATCATAGTATATTTTAATTTTAAATGTGTCAATGTCTTTTATCATTGAAATGAAGTATTAGTATTAAGTTTATGAACAAATGGGTCATCGAAACGGATTTAAACAGTCAGCTACAACTCCACTGCAACACCAAACAGTCAGCTACAACTTTCAGCTGCAACACTCCTGTAGGTGTTGATTTGAGCTTTTCGTGATATGTAAGTGTTGCTGAAACAGAGAGAAACACTCCCCTGTCTTCCCCATAGTGGTATCAGAGTGTGGTTGAGTCTTCTTTCTCAATTTTCTATTTATAGTATTCTGGAATTTAATTTGTGATGGCTACTAACAGTAGTGTAGTACAACTACAAATTCTTGTGTTGACTGAAAGAAGCTATGATACATGGTTTATTAGGATGAGAACTATCCTACGTGCACATGATCTTTGTTATTTTGTTACTCTTGGGTACCCAGAACCATCTAATCAAGTTGTTGAATTGGCTCTGTTAAATGTTGAGGGTGTTCTTTTGAAAGAAAATAGGAAGAAGGGAAACAAAGCTCTTGGCCTTATTTAGAAAGGATTAAGTGAATCCATATTTCCTAATATATCAAGTGCTCAGTCTTCAAAGAAATCTTGGGACACTCTTGAAACTTGTTATCAAGGTGTGACCAAGGTAAAAAATGTTAAGTTGCGGAACTTGAGAAGGGACTTCAAGAATCTCAAGATGAAGGACAACGAGATTGTTGATAATTTAATGACACAAGTTATGAATGTTGTAAACCATCTAAGAAAGTATGGTGAAGACCTCTCAAATCAGCGTGTGATTGAAAAAAATGTTGAGATGGTTTCTAAAGAAGTTTGAAGCAGTGGTTGTTCCAATTGAAGAGTTTAAAGATCTCAGTCAAATGCACATTGATGAGCTGACTGATTCTTTGTTTGCTCATGAATCAAGAATGAACATGTATGATGATACTCCATTTAAAAAATATTTTAAATATTAGTTACATGTTACTAGAGGTAGAGGCAAAGGAAGAGCTAGTAGCAGAGGAAGAGGAGGTCAAAGTGTTTATCATAGTGACAACATAAATTATTCAAAATTTGAAGAGAAGTTACAGTAGAATATTCCTAGTGTAAGGGAGAGTAGCAACAGAACATGGAAGCCAAGAAATCAAAGGTATGATAAATATAAAGTTCAGTGTTTTTATTGTAATAAATTTGGGCATTTTTCTAACAAGTGTTGGAAGAAGCAAGCATATACTAATAATTTGTCTACACACATCACAGAGAAGACTCAAAATGAAGAGAAGCCTATGCTTTTAACGTGTAATGTCACCCAAGAAAGCTCAAAATATATATGGTTTCTGGGCAGCGCATGCAGCAACCACATGATTGGAAAAATAGAATTATTTTGAAGTCTAGATACAAGCATTCAGTCTAAAGTGAAGTTAGGTAATGACAGTAAGCAAAAATTCAATGGTAAATGTGTGATTGATGTATATGTGAATAATGGTAAAAGAATAATAATTCATGATATTTATTATGCTCCTGGTTTAATGTGTAATTTATTAAGTGTTGGACAATTGTTGGAGAAAGAATACAAAGTGTTCTTTAAGAACAAAGTATGCACTATTTATGACAAATATCCAAGTAAGCAGTTGATAGCAAGAGTAGCGATGAAAAAGAATAGAATGTTTTGTTGATTATGAGAAATGATTTGACTGACTCTTTGAATGCTAATAAAACAAAGAGTTTAGAACAATCATTGTTATTCCATTTGAGTTATGTCCATTTACATTTTGGTGGCTTATATTTGCTAGAGAAGAAGCAGATTGTAAAAGGGTTTCCCATTATTGAGCAACCAACAGGTTCATGTGAGAGTTTCATAATGGAAAAGCATTAGAGAGAAATTTATTTATGGAGTCTCATACAAAGCAAAAGCACCATTAGAGCTTGTACACACATATTTGTGTGAACCGATGAAAACACCTTATTTGACTGGTAATCTTTATTTTATTACTTTAATTGATGATTTTAGTCGAAAAAACTTGGTTGTATTTGTTGAAATAGAAATCTAAAGTTTTTTGTGTGTTTTAAAGTTTTAAATCTATGGTTGAAAAGGAGAGTGATATATTTATTAAAGTATTGATATCAGATAGAGGAGGTGAGTATATGTAAAATGAATTTATGGAATTGTTTTAATACTATCGAGTTAAAAGATAGTTTACTACTCACTGTACTCCATAGCAAAATAGAGGAGCAGAAAGAAAGAATCGAACAATTATGAACATGGCTCGAAATATGATGAAGGAGAAGCATCTTCCATATGAATCTTGGGGAGACATTGTTACTTGTTCAGTATACATTCTAAAAAGAAGGCCAACTAAGAGCGTGAAATATTGAGTTCCCCTGCAAGCATGGAGTGGTAAGTGTAGCAGCATATCTCATTTAAGAATTTTTGGGTGTGTAGCGTATGTACATGTACCTGAAGAGATGAGGAGAAAGTAGATGACATAAGTCAGGAATGTATTTTGCTAGATATAGTGAAGAATATAAATCATATAGACTCTATAATCCTATCACCAAGAAGTATGTCATCAGTAGAGATGTAGTGTTTAAGGAAGAAGAAGCATGGGATGGAAGCATAGATAAGTTAGTTGATCAGGAAATTCTTGTACCTCACACAGAAGATGAAGAAGATGAACATGGAATACATGGAGGATAGTTAACTCCACATATGTATACACCAGTTGTAAGAACACCTTTCAGAACACTCATAATTCATGAACATGGTGAACCATCAAGTGTTGGTGGACGACAAGGAACAGGATTAGAGGTAAGTAATGAATCAAATCCTACATTAGCTTCATTAAGAAACATAGTTAGAGGTTAGAAGACTAGAATTTTGAGAGAAATGTATGACCAAAATGAAGAAGTACATCAAGTTTCAAAATTTTCATTTATGGCATGTGATCCTATAGATTTTGACGAGGCTGTCAAAAAGGATGTTTGGATAAAAGTAATGGATGAAGAAATTGATTCCATAGAAAGAAATAGTAATTGGTATCTTGTAGATTTTATCGATAATAAAAATTGTATTGGTGTGAAATGGATTTATAAGACTAAGTTAAATTCGAATGGCGATGTTGAAAAATACAAAGCAAAACTTGTAGCTTAGGGGTTTAGTCAACAACCTAGTATTGATTATAATGATACTTTTGCACCTGTAGCCAGAATTGATACAGTAAGGATGGTATTAGCTATTCCATGCTCATAATAAATGTTATGTACATCAAATAGATGTAATGTCTGCATTTTTTAATGGATCTTTAGAAGAATAGGTTTATGTGAGACAACCTTCTAGATATTAAATTGATGGACAAGAAGACAAGGTCTATAGATTAAAGAAATCATTGTATTGATTGAAGTAGGAACCGGGAGTATGATACAACAAGATTAATGAATACTTAAATAGTGAAGGATTAAATAGAATTCCAAGTGAGCCAACCTTGTATATAAAGGTAAACCAAGAAGGTAAAATATTGATTGTTTGCTTATATCTGGATGATTCGATATTCAATGGAGATATTTGAGTAGATGAGTTTAAAAAGGCCATGAAAATAGAATTTGAGATTACTAATTTAGGAATAATGAAATATTTCCTCGGTATTGAAGTAACTCAATCCAATGATGGTATTTTTATCAATCAAACTAAGTATGGAAATGATGTGTTGAAAAGATTCAGAATAATGAATTGTAAGATAGCTATAACTCCAACTGAAACTAGCACAAAACTCAGTAAGGATGATGATGGGTCCAAAGTTGATCCAACATTGTATAAGAGACTGGTAGGAATCCTCATGTACTTAACTGCAACAAACCTAATCTAATTTTTGCAGTAAGTTTGATTTTGAGATTTATGGAATATCCAAAGAATACCCACTAGAAAGATGGAAAGAGGATTCTAAGATAATATTGGTGGAACAAAAAATTTTGGTATCCAGTATACATCATACTAGCAGTGATTTTGCAGGTTCTATAGATGATAGAAAGAGTAAATCTGAATATCTATTCGTTTTTGGATCGAAATCAGTAGCATGGGATTCAAACAAGCAACCCATAGTGACAGTATCCTTTGTTGAGGCAGAGTATGTTGCAACAACAACAACTACATGTCAAACTATGTGGATGAGAAGAACTCTTTTTGAGTTACAATATGAACCAACTCAACTTTTTTGTGACAATAAATCACCCATTGGACTATCAAGAAATCACATATTTCATAAAATATGTAAGCATATTGATACAAGGTGTCATTTTATTCGAGAACTGATAAACAACAATGAAATCAATATGGACCTATTTACAAAACCTTTGCGAAAAGAGTTGTTTGAGCTTCATAGGAAAAAAATTGGGGTTTGTAAGCTGTAATGGAAATCTAGTGTTACAAAGTTTTGATTTTTGGGTGTAGTAATTAAGGGGGAGAATGTTGGGAGCCATTAATTATTCCACTGAGTGGTCATTAGAATTTTCAAGAGCGGTTAATTACTCCATCAACCAGATTGGTAGACGTAGAAAATTTGAAAAGGAAACACTGCTCAGATAGCTAATTGTCAAAATTATGAAGAGTCAAAACACCGCCACACTGCCACACCTACTTATAGACATTAGATTATTAATTTTTGAAAATCGTTTTTTACTGAACATGATCAATACATCAAGCGCATATCATTTTGTGAAAAGCCAACAAAGTTTCTTTGACAGAATGTAATACTGTAACAGAACAGTCAAAGATAATTTTAATTGTGAAGGGTCAACTAACACTTAATGACTGACTTAGTTGAAACTCTATAAATACATATTTTGTAATATTTATAGATACGTAGATATAGATATACACAGAGAAATATATACAGAGTTGAAACTCAGATATTTTACTATGTATTTTCTGTGTTATACTCTATATTTAAGTTTGAAAACTTAGATTTATTTTTGAAGTTAGTTTGTTGATAAATCACAGTATATTTTAGCTATAAATGTGTTTTATCACTGAAACATAGTATTAGTATTAAGTTTACGAATGCAAGGTTTATTGAAACAGATTTAAACAGTCAGGTGCAACTCAACTGCAACTCTGTTGTAATACCAAACAATCAGCTACAAATCAGCTGCAATTGTCCTATCGATTGATTTTAGTCAAAATGTCAGCTGCAACACAGCTGCAATACCACCTGTAGTTTACTTTTACCTGCAACTCTTAGCTGCAACACTTCTGTAGGTGTTGATTTTATTTTTTAGTGATATGTAAGTGTTGCTGAAACAGAGAGCAACACTCCCATGCCTTCCCCACATAGTCACCAATAGTTAAAGGAATCATTGGTTATTAAGATGGAGAATTGGAATAACATTTGGGGACTGGTATTTTGTGTGTATCCTTAGGAATCTTGCAGCATGACCACTACTATTCTTACTCTTCATAATACCATTGTTCGAAAAGTAGTTATGCATCTTCCACATATTCCTACAAAACAAATGATTTGCACTGAAAATTGTTTGCAGCTTGCTTCACTCCAAAAGGTGTTTGTACATAAAAAATTTGAATATATGTTATATCTATAAAAACATAGTTAAAATGGATCTATGTTACTGGTTGATATAAATTTAACATATAAAGAATAAAAACCAACAAAAACTGAAATACATTATTAAAAATTAAACATAAAAAACATGGAAGGGGTTATCTTAAGCTTCTCATTAAAATATCAAGAATGGAAAAACAACATTAAGGAGAGACCATATAATAATTAGGAGAAAAATAAATAATTATGATTAACCTGATTCAATGATTTAATTATGTTAGTCCCAAAATTGGGAATATCCATTCTAATAACCAGTACTGGCTAATTTTGTAAATTGGTATGTAATTAAATTCTGTCATCTCCCTAATTCTTGGCTCTAATACCTAGATTTTTATACTCGACTAATACATGAATCTTGTTATTCAAAGCATTGGATTGTATTAATGAATGATAATTCAATGATTAGATTGGATTTGACAGATTGTATTAACATTCGAGGATTTAATTGAATTTGAGAGATTGAGTAGGCCAAGAAAATTATGAATCTTAGAGTGGAATTCATATTGTGAATTACGAAGCAGTATAAAAGAGTGAGTGGGGTGGGTGGATTAACAAATACTAACAAAAAATTACTATCATTTATCTTAATCCTTGATCCAACACGAATTATCATGTTATGTCCAATGTTCCAAAAATATGATAAAATCATTTTCTCAACTCAATAATAAGTGGAACAATAAACTACAAATAAACTTGATAAAGAGGTGGTAAAATTTTAGATAAAATTTCACATATATATGTTAGACATCCATTTGACAGTTACCTTCATCTTTGAAACTAATTATTAGATACTTACTTTGGCGAGTTCGAGGAGACATAAACATCAATAAAATCATGCATCCAGTGTAAAACTCTTTGATGTGAAGATACGGATGATCCACATTGTAAAATAGTATATGATAGTCTTCCCAAAATTAAATTTAGTTTATTATTTGAGTTATGATGATACTAAATATTGGTCCTTTTATTTTGATGGATCCAATTGTAAAGAAGGTGCAGGTGCCAAATGTATTCTCACGGATCTCAAAGGAAACTAGACCCCGATAGATGGTATATTGGAGATTTATTGTACTGACTACACTACTGAGTATGAGGAATTAATTCAAGGTTTTAATAAGGCCAACATGGATTCAATGGAATCTTATTCCTTTTTCTAGGTGGTGTATTTTAATTTGCTGACTTGGTATCCTAGCTTTTAAAATATAAACAATTTTGTGTGAACAATTTCTTATGCATACTATTGGACATATAATTTACAGTACTTGTTCATAGATTGGCAGCACATTTCCCTCACCATCACACTATTTAATCAACAAAAACTATGAACATTGAAATGAACCTTAAACCAAAACCTAATGACCAAGTCCAACTGATTGATTATTACACACTTATTGACAATTCAAGGTAGTCGTTCATATACAAATTCCGCATAAAATTTGAAAACATAGTTTGTTCTTGATGTTTGCTGAGAGAGAGATTTATCAACTGATAGAATGGTGAGAATGGGGTCATCACCATCTTATTCTATCCACATTAGATTCTATTCATCCAAGGAAGGTTTAGAAGGTGCGTAAAGTGTGAGCCTCTTTGTATAGTAATCGTTTTAGTAATTTGCAACAACAAACGTCGCTCAATGGGTTATTAGCTGGAATCACAACATTCATTCATTTTATCGGGATATCAATTGGAATCACAAGATTCATTCATTTTATTTGTGAGAAACTAGGATCTCCATAAATTGTAACAAGTTTATCTCACTCTAGAATGATCATAACAATTGCGTAATAAACTTCACTAAATTTCGCTTCACTTCGAATTTGTTCGAAGAGAAACATGGATCTCGTTCCAATGACCAATGCTTGTTTATATGGATCCCATTCCACCCACCGACTAGATTTCTTGTCAATTTAGTCTCGAAATCAATATATCACGTATCTAAACTATACTATTATTAAGAGTTTGATCTATAATTAATTTGATTATTTTGACTTTCATTCCCATAGGTAATGTGATGTTCAAAACTAGTTGAACAGTTGAGATGGAACAATACACAAAAGACAAGAAATACATGAGTGATTTTTTGGGATTTTAAAAGAAAATATCACGCTCATTTTTTGATAATAATATGCATGCACCTTTTTCTCATATGATCAACCAACCGATTGATCGTGATACCTGATGCATGCTATAGACTTGCTTCATATTTGTCATTATTGATTGCTCTCATCATATACATTATTATTTATCCCACTTGAATAAATCCATTCTTCCCTCTCTTTGGTTAAGATAAATGGTGGCAAGAGACTGAACTAACTTACTTTAAGTCCTAGATTGATTCCAAATCCTTGGATCATTAGTTGATCTAGATACTTAAGTATATCTAGTTGTTAATACCCCACAATATCAACTTTTATTCCTTGTGGGAGGTCAAACAACATGGGGCGAGTCAGGTGCACAGGGAAAGGTTTTATGCTTTTGATGGAGATTGGATTGTGTATATAGAAGACCTTCATCCCATTATATTACTTATCCTAAAGACGTTGCTTATGGTATTGCAAGAGTAAACACTTATAGCTATCCCCACTGTCACCGAGGAGGCTAGTGAAGGCCAAAATTTAGCATCACTTTATAATAATCATCCTAAAGATAGGGAGATGTTTAGAGATAAGGAAGGGATTCAGGGAGGGCAATTCATAATTGAATAGAAATTATAGATATAATCTAAACGATCTAGAACTTGTAGATGTGTGATTGGTAGTTACATATTAATAATACAAAAGAAACTAAATGCAATATCTAAAGTCTTATATTTTATATTTGTAAGTTATTTTGAATTTTAGTTTTACCGATTTCATTAACTATCTATAGTTAGTCGAGATCAAGGTTTAGAGAGGTGGGTCAAGCATTAGATTGGGAGGAATAAGGAAGGATACTATAAATCTAAATTACTAAATATCTATAAAGCAGTCGAGGATAAATAACAAGCTATAAAAGTCACCAACACAGGAGAAGTAGGGTCCATGGAAGGATTAACAAAACTAGATAATGTTTATTATATGACTAACAAAAATACTCAATATATACACTATATGTATCTAATGAATAAATGAAATCCAAATCCATTTATCTGTTGAGAAGAGCTGAGAATTTTGATATATGGCATTAAAATATTGTACATAATGTATTGTAAAAGGAATATTAAGGATATTTAAATACTCATCAAAATTATAAAGAGAAAAAGAAGGAAATCAAGTAACTATTAGTGCATCCCACGATTTCATCACATATGATCTCATTTATGAGGCTACCAGTTATGGTGATATTCAATTTCATTTTTATAGATACTTTATTT
The DNA here is from genome assembly GCA_001517045.1 of Pseudotsuga menziesii. Lineage (NCBI taxonomy): Eukaryota > Viridiplantae > Streptophyta > Pinopsida > Pinales > Pinaceae > Pseudotsuga > Pseudotsuga menziesii. Next base: position 215,707 of record LPNX010004385.1, on the reverse strand, counting down.
TAATGCAATGTGAACATTATTTAGTTGTTATTAACATGATTCATTCACCTCAATTTCCACTCTTATCAAAACACTCATCGTTAAATCTATTTCAAATAGTTTTAACTTTAATTGGGGGTAGATGTGATACCCATACATGAATTCGGTCCATGGCTATCCATAATAAGTGTTCTATTTTTATCAATTTAGATAGTTTTGTCTTATGATCTTATTTGAGAGAATAACAAGCACAACAATCAATCACAAGAGACAATGAACACAAAGATTTTCCTTGGGGAAACCATAAAGGACAAAACCCTGCAACTTCCTCAGACATAGAATCAGCACCAAAAGTAAAACCCAAAGAAAGTAAGATGATCTCCCAACATCAGTAGTCTCTCTCTCTATCTTGTCCCAGATTCTTCTTTCTCTCTCAGTTATGCGCTACAACTGAGTGTGAGTGAAATGTGTGATAAATAGAGAGGATCAATCTCTATTTATACTAATTCCTAACTTGAAAATAACTCACCAGGGTCGACTTCTCTAGGAGATTCTAATAACCCTCAAGCCCCACAACTGCGGGGACTTTAACCCTTCAACAATAGGGAGGGTTACCCTCTATGAATTTACATGACTTGTTTATATTATTGAATCTCCCGATTGGAACATCAGGGCATGACATGAATCAATTACATTACATATACTTCCAAGAATAAACATCAGGGTATAATACATAAGATATACAAGTGAAATCCGAAGTTACAAATACATCAACACTCCCTCTTAACTAGGAAGGTATTCTCTTGACACAATTCATCGGTACAAGTCTTCTTCTCTGGATCAACATCAAGTCTGGATCATCGGATCATCATTACTGGATCATCATCAAATCAACCGGTTCTATCTCTTGATTCTTCTCGTCATATGAAGTTCTATAGAGCCATCCCTTTTTCATGCTTCTTGTAGGCCTGGCCTCCATGCAGGTCTTCATATTCTTTAGCACTTATATCTGACCCAGTCAAAAAGGCATACCCAACACTTACATCTTACCATCAGAGGAACACATCCACCATCATGTCAGAAAGGAATGCCCAACACTCACATCTGACCATGGGAGGAACACATGCACCACCATGTCAGAAAGGCCCAACACTGACATCCACTAGCATGATAGGACACACCATCTATCATCCAAGGAAAGGCTCAGCACTTACATTTACTGGCATAGCAGGGCACACCATATACTATCCAGAGAAAGGCACAATAGTTATATCTAACCCATTCTGGAAGGCTCAGCACTTATATCTTATCGATACATAAAGGCTCATCACTTACATCCTCTAGCATAGCAAGACACACCATCTACTATCCAAGGAAGGGCTCAGCTCTTATATCTACTAGAATGGTAGGACACACCATCTACCATTCAGAGAAAGGATCTGCACTTACATTCGTTGGCATGATAGGACACACCATCTATCATCTGGGGAAAGGCTCTACACTTACATATGACCCAGTCAGAAAGGCTCATCAATTATATCTAATCATGTGCGAGTCAATCCCATAGTCATATCAGAATGGCTCTGCACTTACATATGATCATGTGGGAGGCAATCCAACAGTCATATCGGAATGGCTCTGCACTTACATCTGATCATGTGGGATCCAATACCATAGTCATATTAGAATGGCTCTGTACTTACATCTGATCATTTTGGAGCCAATCCCATAGTCATATCAGAATGGCTCTATACTTACATCTGACAATGGAAGGAACCAATCCTATCACCATGTCAGAAGGGCTCTACACTTATATCTTACCATGGGAGGTCCCGCCTACCACCATATCATAATGGCTAATAGACTCATTACTTCCTCTTGGAAGGAATCCCAATCTGGAGAACACCAAGTTTCTCCCTAAAGTATTCAAACTTCACTCTGGCTAATGGCTTAGTCAACACATTGGCTATCCATTCGTCCATCGCAACATATTGGAGCTTCATTGCCCCTCTCTGCACCATATCCCTGATATAGTGATATTTGATCTCGATATGCTTCGACTTGTCAAGGAACACCCAGTTCTCTGACAACTTCACACAACTCTGGTTGTCACAATATATACAAGTAGCATCCAATTGGAGATCAAATAAATTACATAGTAGCTTCCTTAGCCACATTGCCTCACAACTAGCCAAACAAGCTGCGACATACTCTGCTTTGGATGTACTCAGTGCCACACATGACTGCTTCTTGGTAAACCAAGAGATCACACCTGATCCCATACTAAAGTAGCATCCTGAAGTGCTCTTCCTATCGATGGCACTGCATCCCCAATCTGAATCAACATAACCTTCCAGGTTAATCTTCCGATCTTTCTTATACTTGAGCCCATAATCAACTATACCCTTCAGGTACCTTAGAATATTCTTTGTAGCAATTAGGTGAACATGTATTGGATCCTTCAGGAATTGGTTCAATGTGTTCATAGCAAAGCAAATATCTGGTCTTGTATTCGTTAGGTACATCAAGGACCCAATCATCTGACGATACATCGTAGCATCAACTGTCTTTGATGAAGCATCACTCAATAGTTTCAGGTTCGATGCCATAGGTGTAGTCATGGCCTTGCAGTCCATCATCCTGAACCTCTTCACGATCTCTACTACATATTTCCCTTGTCCTAGGGAGATTCCATCTACATTTTGACACACCTCCATGCCTAGAAAGTAGTGCATCATACTCAAGTCCTTCATCTCGAACTCAGCAGCAAGATTCCTCTTCATATCAGCAATCAACCCATCCAAACCTGTTACAAATAGATCATCTACATATAGTAGGAGTATCACTGGGTTCCCTTCTTCAACCTTGTAGTAAAGGTTGGGATTTTCTTTACACTTGGTAAAGCTCAAATTGGATAGGAAGTTGTCAATTCTATCGTACCATGTCCTGGGTGCCTGTTTCAAACCGTACAGGGATTTCTTCAATTTACACACATGGGTATCCATGTCATGTGTCTCAAAACTGATTGGATGCTCCACATACACTTCCTCTTCTACTACACCATTCACGAAAGAAGTCTTGACATCCATCTAGTGTATCTTGCATTTCATCACTATAGCCAGAGAAAGTAGTGATCTTATGGAAGTGTATTTGGCTACAGGTGCAAAAGTTTCTTCATAATCTATTCCTTCTTTCTGGGAGAAGCCACGAGCCACAAATCTTGCTTTATATTTATCTATGCTGCCATCTATAGCATACTTGATCTTGTAGATCCACTTGGAAGTCACAACAGACTTCCCCTTTGGTCTAGGGACAACATCCCAAACACCATTCTTCATGATCGACTGATACTTTTCGATCATAGAATCCTTTCATTCTTTCTTCTCTGTTGCTTCTTCATAGTTGGAAGGTTCTTTATCAACGATGTCACATAATAGGGCTACATAACCGAAGTAGGACCGAGTTATTAGCCTCTCTCTACCCATGCAGGTTTTCTCTTGTGAGGATTCTTCTCTTGGGGTGGATCTACAGGTTCCTGGGGTTCTTCTATTTCTCGATCTTGATCTTGATTTTCATCATTCATAGTTGTATCTTGAATTCTGGGTACTTCTGTTTCTTCATAGTCTTCAACTACAGGAAGCAGCTGTGAAAGCTCTATGGTTATCCATGGAAGAAGTGATGAAGTATCAAAGCATTTCTCGATTTGAAATTGGACCACATGCCATTCACATGTAAGATTGGCGTGACCTAGACAAGAAATGGTTGCCAACAATCAATGATTGGTATGCGGCATGGAGAGAACCGGTCAGTTTGGAAGAAGTATTGACAGGGCCCCCAACAGATGCAACTCTTGATTTCGTGCATGAGGATGACCAACAAAGTCATCATGAATCCGATGTAGAGTCAACAGAGAGACCCACTTACCTAGAAGTAGAGCACACATTCGAAGAGTCATTGAGAAAGAGGCGCCAGGAGCAGGGTGTGACCAGGAGCACAACACTGGGGATGGAAGTAAAGCTGAAGCGACTCATTAAGGTGATTACAGATGCTACAAATGCATTGGATCAAGAAATGAATAAATATGTACAAGACGGATTCGCTAAGGTATGAACATGACTTGATTCTTTATGTGATGTTGTTTTGAAGAAAGCTCTAGAGGGAGAAACTGCGCAGGACTTTGGCTCAATCGACACTAGGACGCGGTTTCAGAATGTTCAAATTCCTCTGACTATGATTGAGACCAGCAATGAGGATTTAAATTCCTCCTTGCAGCGATTGCAGGACTTGTCTATCAACATCAAGATTTTTTCCACACAGAAGTTGGTACATATGCAAAGATTCGCCAATCAGCAGTTGGAATATAGAGAACAAAACATCAACAATCAGTTTTTGCAATCGTAGGATAAGGAAGCAGAAGCGCAGAAAGATCTTGAAGCATTCAAGATGGCACAAGAGGAGTTGAGGGCCAAGAGAGCCAAGGATATTGAGGAATTTAAAAATGAGAAAGATCGATTAGTAGTTGAGAAGGCACAACTTTGGGACTGCAAGGTGAAATTGGAAATGTAATCTCTGAAGTATGTCAACGAGTGTCGAAAGCGGATGTAGACAAGGATGCAGAAGCCAAAGTGCAGCGGCTTAGGACGATCATTATGTAGTTGGAGCATGACATTAACATTTTTAATGCTCTGGTGCATCCAAACATACCACCTGAACAAATCACAGACAGTAAGAGCGCCATAGAGGATGTGGCGACACAGCTAGAAGAGACGGAGCAAGAAACAAAGAAATTCATAGAAGCGACTACACAATTTTGGGGAAGCGTGGTCCATGATGAGCAATTGGAGAAACTGACCAAGAATTTGCAGGACGTAGAGGGGTAGTTAGCGACACTAAAGATGACATTGATAGTAATGCCACCAGTTGTTCACATTACAAGGTCTGCTAACCTAAAGGATTTGCAATAGCGCATCAGGAAGGAAAGGGAAATGAAATAGAGGCATAGTGGGAAGTTAGATGAATTCCAATATCTTGGAGCACAACTTTTGGTTAAGACTATTGCTGCACTATAGGTCATGTAGGCGGGAAAAAATGAGATTGCTGAGAAGATGGTGGAGCACCCATTAACGCACTAATTGACAGGAAGTCGGGAGATTGTTGAAAAGGTTAAATAATATGTAAAGGATAATACTCAATAATTGGATGACTTTAAATAGAAGATCAATGTGTACTCCATGTCCAGTAGACATGGCTCGAGGGAGAGCCACAAGATTGTGTTGGGGTCTTGTTGGCAGGGGTTTTGGGATAAGGTAGTTGCATAGCATCGTGGATGTTGTACAAGCTCAAAGACAATGCACAAGTGGAGGATGACGCCCAATTCAGAGATTAGAATATGTTATGTAACTTTTGTAGTTCTGAGAACATTTTTTGGATATTGGTCATTATTTTGTAGAATGAGTTAAGAACTAGTTAGGCAGTTGTCTAAGTGGACCTTCAATGTAAAGGTGCAATCCTATAAGTAGATGTTGAATTGCAAGCCCAAAACACTCTCGAGATATTGAGCTTGATTCTATTTGAGATTTTGGTTGTTGAGATCTGTGCATAATTTGAGATTTGTGGATCTGTTCTGAATAACTTTGTTTTGTGCGGAAGTTAATATGACATGATGAGAGTTGAGCAAAACTATTGTGTCCTTTTCTGTTTTCCTCTTGTAGTGTCTTCTGCAACTCAATTATGAATGCAATGTGTATCTGCGACAAGGATCTGTAAATGATGCGATGTTTCCCTGCTTTAAAATGATGTTATTCTATTGGATCTATTTGTGCATCAATGTTTTGTTGCACTTCTGGTATGATAATACGATCTGTTGAATGATAATGAGGTTCTGTTAAAGTATAAGGTGAATGATTAGATATGTTGAATTATAATGTGCTATGTTTATAAGTAGATGCACAAGGTCCTCTCTCATTTTGTGGAAACTTGGTTTTGTCAGCCCTCCCTCGAACATATCGAGTGAGACTTCATCCACTCTGCGGGTTTTTTTTATGGGTTAAAAGCTGTCTGGTACGATGGTCAGGGAGATCGCGGTGGTGTGGGTGTCGACAGAGTGGGAACCGCTATCGACTGGTTTTGTTGACTGAGTCTGTGTCAACACTATCCTTCTTCAAAATCCATATTGTATCTCTATAGTTGACCTCTAATATTTGATATCTTGTTGTTGTAGCTTCCTCTTCACTATACATACCGATTCTTTGGTCTTAGTTTCTTCAATTGCAGTTTATTTTTTTTCTTTCAACAATCACACTGCATGGTAATTCATTAACTGACATAATTGGGGCTACAATGTGTTCCTTATCAATCACTGTTAGCACATAAAAAACACTTCCATTTACATAAGGTATTTCAAATTTATTTTACAATGCATTCCAAATGCATATACATAGAGTTATAGATCTATAGAAGGACCAATAGTTGTAGAGTTGAAACCTAAGATATGATACAAATTTTTTTATGCCCCATCCCTGAATCTAAGGCCAAGTTCACCTAGAAAAAAATGTAAAGGATGAATCAAGGTTATGCACAAACAAATATGGGGAACTAAGTGTAGGCTATCATGTCAAAAAGCCAATAAAATGAAACAATCAACATTTTTTTTAAATAAATGAAAACTTCTGATCCATATTATTTTTTGAATGCACATTAAAAGCAAGGTAATTTGACGCATGAATGTAATCAAACATCAATTATCAAATCTATTATAGAAATTTAATTCATCAATAAAAGCATTTATGTGATCTTCCCTGAACAATATAATAAAATAGATTTAAAGGCTACCACAAGCAACCTTATTAACACTATTAGAAATCAACTCTACTAACTACCACCTAGAGTCATAATAACATAAGGCAAACCAGATATGAGGGAAGCCATATATAGCCATATAAATGATAATAACATCATATCTCATGGCTGAAACCTTCAACCATGTAAGAAAAATTAAAATCAGATTCATAAGTTATCATCTACAACTACATGAACAACATCAAAAGCTTGTCTATACTAGAGATAAAATGAAATCCATTAGTTTCCATATAAAATCAGATCTACAACAATAAAATCAAATTTATTGGATGTCATATAAAAATGAGATCTACCATAATAACATCATGTATACTAGATGTTACTTATAGACATAGAACCAAGATAAAAAATAGATCCATGAGCACATATACATCATAAAATATAGTAAATAATCTCATAACAAAATACTCATCTTTTAAATGGGAAACTAGCATCAACAAGACAATATTCCACCCACCCATAGATAAGCCATATGTAGGCATATTTCAACATGACATTCACCCTCGAGCTAAGGAGGTAGATCCACAAGAGATGCACACTCAAACAAAAAGGTATGATGTGATCATCTAAACATTAGGAACACTGCCACAAGAATACAATTGTATCTCAGTCAAAATAAAACCATTTTCAATGAAACTGAAAAGCGTTCCTTACTAGAAATGATGTTCCAGACATAATGGAACGGGCCTCACAACTCATAAATACTAATAAATAGGTGGAACAAAACATATGGCTATTCCCTTCTCAGTACTGCGAGAATACCACAACCACACCTTTCTCCATCTAAAAATTGTGTTCCCCTACCTATGGTTGTGACTACCCTCACTCCACATGACCTCAAGATATCACCACTCTCACCCAATATTTACAAACTATATCTATATAGAGACAGGGAATGTGCTAAGGTATCATGTTGCATAAGCATAGATCGATCTTCAATCCCCATTGCATGGTCTTCAAACCTCATTACGAGGCCTTTAATATTCATCAATACCATGCATCTCCTACTCAAGAGCATGTTTTCCCAGCAAAGAGAGCATTACACTACACCAAAGAGCTCAGATAGAGAGAGAAGAAGAAGAAAAAAGTGTGTATTGTAATCCTTCTATATTCATTCGAATTCCCATGAGAGGTAACTAAAATTAATTGGGGTTACTCAAACCATAAGAAGACAACTCGAATTCCTCCCAAGCCCACTCGAATTGGTAGAGGAATTACTCATTCATGGGATTCCATTCCTACAATAAAAAAGGGTGCATAAAAATTTAGGAGTTACACTTCAAAGAGTGTTGGCTACAAGAAACCAGTGAGGGCACACTAGCACATGAGGACTAACAAATGACACTAAACCAAGGCCAAGGAAGTCACACTAGTTAGGAAGCTCCCACCAAACATCCGATAGGGTGTAATAGTACCTCCATAAACCAAAACAACCAAAAATAGGGTTTGACAAGTAATGTTAGAGATAACAACATCTTGTAGTCCCCAACCCCTCACATGTGGAATCCATGGCCCCCCATTCTTATTAGTTTTCCATGTTGAGCTAGTTATTTATAATGTCCAAGTCCGTAGTCCAAACACCTTGTGCTACAACAAAAAAACAAATATTAACCTATGTTTGTGGCTTAACATCTGAGGTATTGCAGAAATTAGAGTTGTGAACGATAGTGCACTGGAGGAACCCAAATGGAGAATCCTTGAAAGAAAATTAGGAGTCAACACATGGAAGAATGAAAGTGGATGTTTCAGTTCATGCATCGAAGTTATTAACAATTTGTTCATGTGTAAGGTTCGACTGGAATCCCTCACGAGGTGACAAGTGTCACAGTCTGACTACCTATCAGAGTGCTCATATCAAAGGTAAAGTAGTGGATGCTCAAGAGGAGGACCAAGAGATATCATCCAATAGAAAATCACGCGTGATCATGTAGATAATAAAAAGCGGATATTAGAGTGTCCATATTGTAGGAGTTAAACTTTTTATTTTAGAGGAAATCCCGATGGAAAAGTTCGATAAGACAGGCGTCGATATATTGGAGTCCGCGTAGTGGAGTTGTGGAAGTATGTTGGTTAGGTTAGATCCAATAGAGTAGATTTCATAGAGAAGTCCCAATGGTACACGCGTCAACACATCGCTGATTTGTATCACAACAAAGTGTTGACATGCATTGGGATTGCATATTTTTTTATTAGTGTGCGAAATTGGTGAACACTTTCGAAAGATTGAAAGGTTGAGACTCACAACCAGTCTTAGTGTGAAATTTGGCATGATTTCAAAGTTTTTTTTAAAAGTATTTTGGGAATCCGAATGGTTAATTAGAGGATGGTTTCCCGACATGTTTGTAATGATTCTGTCCCAATGGAGAATTTTAGTTGCTGTGAAAATTAAAGTGTGTATAAATATGTAATTTTATGTTTTGAATGTTTAGATCAATAAAAAGTGATTTTTTTGTGAGTTTTAGTGTGTGTTCTATGCATGTGCATCTTATGTTTCTTGTAGAGAGTTTCTAAACTTTCTCATGTCTATTAATTGGGATGTACATTAGCGGTTTAGCTTAATGTTCATATCCGACAATTGGTATAAATGTGTGTTCAAGATCTAGTCCATTTAAATAATTGGTATAAGAGAAAGTTTAATGGTGTTGAGCTAGTTTCCAACAATCATATTTGGAGGTGAATCCAACCATTAAATATGAAAAGAGAGCATGTTATTAGTGTTGATATTTGATCCAACACATATAATTTGTATTCATCCAACTGCCTAGGTTGAGCGGGGAGTATGTTCTTCATTGGAATTTTTACGTTATAGTTGTTTGGGTTGTAATCCCTAGTGTATGTATTGAGCCAATTGTGCTCGTGATCCTATTGAGCTCAATTATCCTCTAGATACATGTACAACAATCAAGAAGTTGTGTTATAATGATGTACTTGTGTGAGGATTTCTCTAGTTGTGAGTAAGGCATATTTGAATATATAGAAGTGTTTTTAACAAAAGTCTCTCCATTCTTTAGGGGAAGAAAGTACTTGGTGAAAAAGATGTTGTGAAGCCCATTTTTTGTTTTGTTGGTGTCTCTCTAGTGAGAGTGTGAGACAATTTGTGATCTTATCGGTCACTTATTTGTCTGGATATTATATAGCATGCTATTTATAGAAATCCTTGTAGCAGAGTTGAGAGGCATAGGTCTGTTAGTATTTGAAGCCAAAGATGAAATTTTAGTAAGTTGTATCATGTTTTGTAGTGTGTTGTCCTATAGAGATGAGAATAAGCTCAAGGGACTTTTACAATTGTTTATGAGAAAAAGGACCTTAGTATAAGGATTGTATGATTTAGTACTGGAGAGGCTGACGTATTTTGTTCTAGAAGCCTAGTTAAGGTGCAAGTTGTTGCACAACATACATCTATAAAGGAGATATGGGTTAGTAGATAAGTTCAAGAAAATTGAGAGGAGAAGTAGAATATTAGAAGCCAAATATTTTCCAAAGGTATATGGAGACGCCCTAGTTATAGTAGAGTATCTTAGAATCCATGAAGTTGGTCACGCTGACATTTCAATACTATGAATTTTGGAGGTCGGTCTAAGAATATGCAAGCATTCCTTAGTTGTGAAGGTTTATTATTTTTTGTTGTGTATGGTTATTATGACCCCCATCATAAATCTAGGGATGCCTTAACTTTGTTTTTCATCAAACAAGCCTTCGATGGAAATATTTTTAATGCTATAGTTGAAGCAACCATTGTTAGAGAAGAGTGGGAAAGTTTGAGAAGAGAGTTTAATGGAAGGGGGAGTGTTAATCCTCTAGAGAAGTTGGTATAAGAAACTAAATTCTACGAATCTTGTTGTGAATCCCATTGTGTGGATACATCACTACATGATGATGAAGAAGAAGTCCCTATGCATGCAACCAAGCATGCACATGAGAAGGTGAACCCACTTTTAACATAAAACATTGGGTGGTGTTGAAGTAAGAAATGAAAAAGATTAAGTTGTTGCATTATTTATAACAACAACAGAACTTGAAGAACTCAATATAGAATCTGTTGAAGCAGACACCAGATAAAAATAGGTGATAAATGACTACTATGATTAAAAAAATTATTCACGAAGGTGTTTTCAAGATAAATATGACTAAATTTTAGCAATACAACTAAAAATGACTAATTTAGGCATTGGGTAAAATTTACAACTAAATAATAAGTCGCACAAATAAAAATGACTTAAACAATGATTAATTTAGTTTAGGGATAAAAATTACAACTAGATAACAACTACAAATCAAAATGAAAATGGAAAACTACAATTTTGAAATTTAATTTTTAGGATTTAGTAAATTTTAACAGTGCAAATGGATTCAAAGTCCCCCTTAAAAGTTTATTCTCAACATGAACATGGTTGGAAAGTGTTAGAACATGACGCAAGAGGAAAACTTATTGAACTATGTCACGTAATAATTTGAGCTTCAACTTCATGTTCATAGCTAATTGCATGTCATGTCCATATCTCGTTTCATCATTTTTCCTTCGTATGACCCTTGCGTCTGACTCACCAAGTTGTGTATTATACATTGTCATGTTGTGGTGAACTCAAGTCTTAACATGTTGTCGTTCCTTGTATATTCCATAGTAATTCCAAGGAGTCAGTTTCATGTCAATTATCTCATCACTCTCATTCCATCCATATCTTGTTTTCCAAATCCATCTCCATTTTACCATTTCGACACCTAGTTGAAGTTTTGGCAAGTAAAAGCATATTGCATCATGTTCATTTAAATTTATCAATTTCACATCCATTGATAAAATTGCTAGTCATTCCATCATTAGTTTTCGTGTGTCTCATGTGTTCAAAAAATTAAAATATCACCTTAGGAACCTCCTACAAAAAATCATTCTTGACCTCCTTTCTCCAATAACAAAAAAGACTCCCCCCTTTTCATGCATTATATTTCTTTATTTTCAGGAAATTTTTTTCCTCATGCTTAACATCTGTGTCAATTTAGTAATACACCAAAGGGGGACTATAGTGTTTATTTTACTTTTCCTCCAAAAAAAAATATCCATTAACCAAAATAAATTCCATTTTATATTCTGTTGTGCCCCGTCTAAAGCCCTTTCCAATTCTTTAAATATAACACAAAAAGAGTCATCTATTCTTGTTTTCCTAAGCCAAAGATCCCCGTAATCCCAAAGTGAAAAAACATAATAAAATAAAATATTTTAAATACGTTTTAATGTTAATACCCACTCTCTCCAGTTTAGTAGAAGAAAAATTGGGGGCAAGAAAATTTGGGGGAAACATTTTATGGAAAAAATGGGCGAGGGGGGATTTGGAAAAAATAAATTGGGGGAGTTTTGCTTAATGTTTCTCTAGTTTACAATAAAGCTGATGATTTTTCATTTTAGGAATCTAATTTTTTTACATTTTTGCATTACTCCTTGAGCATAGTCAAAAATTATACTAGACAACCTCGATTGTCATCCCACTAAGCTCAACAATGTTAAATATTGACCAAGTAATTTTGAAGCCTTGCTATTCTTTTTATATTGAATGATATTGAAAAATATTGATATATAGTTTCTTGGTGACCTTTTCTTGCAGGGTTTTAAAAAAGAGAAAATATAATAACATGTCTAAGGGCTTTCATATCTTCGGTTAGGATAAAGGTAATAAATTTTCCTTTTTTTTTATATTTGTATGAAACTAGTCTAGTTTATGTTCATGATAGGGATTCTACATTGGTCCCAATTGTTTATTTTTTAAATCATATTAATTTGAGGGATAATCTAAGTTTTTTTATTCTAATAATCTATATTGGAATCTTTTGTAGGTTAATTCCCCTTCCATTGGATTTGTATGGATGAATAGGTACCTAGCCATGTTCTGGGACTTATACAGTGCTATAGAAAGTGTAGAGTAGCACCTTGGTCCAAGTAAAAAGAGCATCACCTTTCATGTTCATCCAATTGAATTTAAGGTAAAATATGCAAGCTTGTGGATTTATTGTAGTAGTTGAGCTTTGGAATAGTCTAGTTTTGTATAAAAACGTAAGGTCTGCAATACACAATTTGAGTCGAGTGTCTTTTTATCTTCTTTCTTAGAGGCAAGGTCGGGAGCATAAATTTGTAAGTATCCTAGTGGACAGGTGTGATCGTATTCCAAAAAAGGAGATTCAATAGTCCCAGTAGCTTGAATCTTTGCTCCATTTTACCATTCTAAATTCACAATCACAGTCATAAGGGAGGGATACCAGTTAATGACCATACCCGTCTCGAGAGTTCTTCCATGCTTAGGTATTACTGCGTCCATAGAAGAAATTAGGATCTTCAATTTTAGATGTTGTTATGTTTTGTGAATTGGTGCACTCAGATTAAAAAACAATTGTTCAAATTATTCAAGACTAACTTTGATGGTAAAATTGTTTCCTGCATAGAGAAAGTTGGATTTGAAAGTGAAATTCATGTTCAAATTTCTTGCTATTTTTATGATAGTTGGGAACAGAGGTTTTCTTAACCTGTTTATAATAATAATAGATACAGTTAGAAAAGGTTGAAAATGATTACGAGGTCATATGTCTCATGTCAGTCCTCTCTAGGCATATATGCCTATCTATTGTGATTTCTTTGCTTTCTAGGATTAAAAGTTGTGATTTCTCTAATGTAATGGAGTTTAAGGATTGGTGATAATTTTTCACAAAGGCTTAATTATTACTAAATATCTGGTCACTCAAGGATATTTGTGGTACTTTGTATTCTTTGTTGAAAGAATTATTTTTAATTTTTTATTTTCCACACTCTGACTGAATCCAAAATTCATACTTAATAGAATATGTTTCTCTTTAATTTTCCCAAGAAACACTTTCTACAAACCAATGAGAGAAGATGTGGTACATGTCTTCGTAAAAAAATATTAAAAAAAATTATTACACAAGTATATGTCATTTCTATCCAACAAGTTTATGATAAGTCTCATTTTCTTGACCTTGAATCGAATCCACTCCAGTGTCTTCTCATAATTGATAACAACTTTCAATAGTGTTTTCTTAATTTCAAAGAATCACATCTTATTAGACACACCAGAAAATATAAGTGTTGATGGTCAATTAGCATATGTGTATTTCTTCGATGCAATTGATGTTCATGATTTTGAAGGGTTAATATTTTATAGTCAATTAGAGGAACACATTAAAGGCTATAGTGATATTACTCGATCCTTATCCATTCTTGGTTCAACTTAAGATATTAGTGAGGTCTCCTCCTTGCATTGGCCTTTTACTTTATTATTTTCATTCTTATTGTTGATGTATTTGTAACTTCGGAATGTATTCACTTGTATATCTTATGTATTGTGCCCCGATGTTTATTCCGAGAAGTATCTGCAATGTAATTGAGCTAGGTCATTCCTTGATGTTCTAATCGGTAGATTCAATAACATAAATAATTAATGTAAAGTCATAGAGGGTAACCCTCAATATTGTTCAAGGGTTAAAGTCCCCACAGTTGTGGAGCCCTAGGGTTATTAGACTCTCCTAGAGAATTTGGCCCTAGTGAGTTATTGTCAAGTCAGGAATTAGTATAAATAGAGAGTGAGCCTCTCTATTTATCACACATTTCACTCACACTCAGTTGTAGCACATAACTGAGAGAGAAAGAAGAAGTTGGGACAAGAGAGAGAGAGACTACTGTTGTTGGGAGATCATCTTACTATCTTTGGGTTTTACTTTTGGTACTGATTCTATCTCTGAGGAAGTTACAGGATTTTCTCCTTTATGGTTTCCCCGAGGAAGATATTTGTGTTCATTGTCTCTTGTGATTGATTGTTGTTCTTATTATTCTCTTAGATAAGATCCTAAGATAATACTGTCTAAATTGATGAAAATCTAATATGGTATCAGATATAACCTGAGAAGAATACATTGTGCAGCTGTGAAAGCTATGGCTTCTTACTTTTTGGGTCTCTCCCCACAATCCATCAACAAAAGGAGGTTGGGATGAACCTCCATTGAAGGGCGCATCTTTCTATCGAAGTAGAATCTCATTCTTTGCATTTTTCAGTTTTTGACCTACCACTACATTAGGAAATTAGGGATTTTCACTGAAGGGGAATTTTTGAGTGAGCCCAGGCTAGGATTTCTTTCCTTCTCAAAATTGAAGTTTAGAGATAGGAATTAAGTCTTTTGGTTGGGTAAAACTCTGGGAAAGTCAAAACCTATTTTACCCTAGAACCATAAAACCATCACTGGAGAAGATCAAATCCCGATCCAGTTTTCAGCTTCTCAAATTGGTAAGATCTAAATATTTTGTATTTCCATTTGAGGTTCTCAGTTAACATGTCTCATCATACCAATATTGATGAAAATCTTGAGGGAGATGATAACTTTCGAGCTTGGAAGTATAGGATCTCCCTGGTCCTAGAAGAAAATGAGTTGGACTCTTACATCAATGAAGAGGTTCCATTTCCAGAGGGAGATCAGGCTAAGGCCTTACATAAAAAGAAATTGGTCATGGCTAAGAGTATTGTTTCTAATTAAATCAAGGATCACCTCATACCACAGGTGTCCTCCCTAAATACACCTAAAGCTATGTTTGATGCCCTGACCAAACTATTTGAACATAAATCGGAAGATGACTTTTAGGAATCAGTTGAAGAATGTGAATATCCAGAATGTGGAGACCATACAGTCATACTTCACAAGAGTCTCCCAGATCAAAGAACAACTTGAAGTAGTGCATGAAGAAGTGGAGAATGCAGAAATTGTGATGACTACCTTGAATGGTCTCCCTAGATCATGGGACTCTTTTATTCAAGGTATTTGTGCAAGAAAGAAGCTAGTCAAGTTTAGTAGGCTATGTGAAGAATGCTCACAAGAAGAAGCTCGAATAATAGCCCAAGAATAAAATATGGGAAGTGAAGATCAAGATTTTACAGTACACTCCAAGAAAAGTATAAAAGACTTTCATCACCCCAAAGGTACGCATTCTCACCAGAAAGGTAACTCAAGAAAACCAAATAGAGATTCATGTAAACTCAGATACTTTACTTGTGATGAGACAAGACATTATGCCTAAGATTTTCCTAGGAACAAAAATGGCTCTCACAAGAAGAAGGGAAACAAAAGAATACATCATTCTCATGCTGTAGAGGATGATCAACCTTCCACAAAGATAATCAAACAAGAAAGTGATGATTATTCAAGTGATGAAGAATATGTTCTAATTTCTGCTCTCATGGGAACTACCACACATGGAAGCAAATATTGGCTAATAAACAGTGAGGCTTCCAAACATATGATGGGATTCAAAGAATCCTTTGTGAAACTATCCAAACATGAGTCACCTCACAAGGTGAAACTTCGGGATGACTACCGATATCCAATAAAAGGTAGTGGTGAATCCTCCTATAATCTAGACTTTGGAAATTCTATGAGGATGAAGCATGTATTGTTTGTACCAGGACTAAAGAAGAATCTCCTCTCCATATCTACATTGGATGAAAAAGGCATAAGGGTTGCATTTTTAGATGGCCAAGTTCTTATGTGGCCAAAGGGAAAGACTATAGATGATGCAGTAGTGCTTGGGGAACAAAACTTGTAGGACTATACAAATTGAAGGGCCAACCAGAACAGGCTTTGGTCCATGACTTAGTAGAACTAAATGATATTTGTCATAGAAGGCTTGCACATGTACATTATAGAGAACTACCACTTACAAGAAAAGTTGTTGAAGGTCTTCCAGAATTACAGACAAAACATGACTATGTATGCAAAGGATGTGCGAAAGGAAATAATACAAAGAAGACATTTCCAAGTACCGAGAGAAAGGAAAAAGGGATCTTGGAAATCATCCACTCCGATGTATGATAAGTTGTATGTATAATGAAAGGAAGAATAGAACAATCATGGAAGCCGCAAGGGAAATGCTTCATGATCAAGATCTTCCCATGCATCTATGGGCAGAAGCTGCTAGAACAACAGTGTATGTACATAACCATACTCCACACAGAGTACTTAAGAACAAGACACCTGAAGAAGTTTTTTTCGGCAAGAAAATAGAGGTCAGCCATCTCATAATATTTGGCTATCCAGTATACATACACATTCCAAAAGAAAAGAGGACAATGTTAGATCCTTCTGGAAATAAGGGTATATTTGTGGGATATAGTGAAAGCTCAAAAGCTTATAGAATATACTTCCCAGGATTCAAGAAGATTGGCATAAGTAGAGATGTAACATTCGAAAAAGATTCATCTTACAACAAATCCAGAAAGAGACTGCTCATCAAGTTCAACATGAAAGATTGCAAGCCAAGAAAGACTCCCTTCCTTTTAGGAGTTAAACTTGAAGAAGCAGGATCTTCTCCTATGGTAAATAATACACTGTATAGGTAGTTGATTGGTTGTTTGCTTTATCTTACACACACTTGACCTGATTTATCTTATGCAATTAGTGTGGCTGCGAGATACATGGATCAGCCTCATGAGATCCACTAGAGAGCAGTCAAGAGGATCCTAAACTTTGTTCAAGGAACAAGAACTCATGGGATCTTCTACAAAGAAAAATCTACTCTTGATTTGATTGGATTTACTGACACTAATTGGGCAGGTGACAACATAGATCGAGAGTCTACATCAAGATATGTGTTCATGCTTGCAGAAGGACCAATCAGCAGGTTAATAAAGTATTAGAGTTCCATATTCATCCTCCTTTCCATATTTCCTATCTAGGATATTTGGATCAGTAGGCCCTTTTCCTTTTCCTCATCAATACTTCCATTAGAAGCACTACATGTTTCTTCCTCTGGAAGGTTCATGACCTTATATTTTGAAGCAAGCTTTGTCAGTGGATATTTCTTCTCCAAGAAAGTTGATGAAACTTCACTCCCTAAAATAGTACTCATGCCACCACTTTTGGAATATATTCTAGAAGAACACCCAAACAATATCATAATGGTTGGACACATAGATGGCTCTACTACAACTTCCCTTTTGGCTTCTTTTTCTTCTTCCTCACTCACATAGTTGGAAAAACTTGGTTTCTCCATGGATGATAAGCTGATATTGAAATAAATATCACCCACATCTTTGGGCCAGAATTCATATTGGAAATAAATATATTCCTTGAAAGTAATGTCTGCACAAATTCTCTTACCCAATGTCAGATACTCGTTGTAGCAGCTAGGCATGTTTTCACATGCTTCCATTATCTTCGTAAAGTATTTCTTAACCATTGGAGAATCAAATATAATCTCTTCTCCATATGATGGCTAATATTCTTCATCATATTCATGTTTTGTTAGGCCTCCATCAACATAGAGGATTTCTTCTTCTTCATATTGTCTACATCATTCTTCATACTACTCATCATAGTCATCCTCATGGTATGACATGGTTGCAAATTTCTTCACTAAGAGATTTATTTCCATAGGATGATCTAACAAAAGAGATATGATACCAATCTAATGTTCCTTGCTGCAATTTTTAAATTAAAAATTCTGAAATTGAATTAATTCACACAAAGCCTTCTCGGACTAGGCAAATCAAAGATTTATTCTGGGGAATTTTTCAAGCAAAAGGAATGAGAAGTGGGTAGAAACCAAATATATTTCATACATATAATTTCCTCTTCCCTAAAAAATTAATATTTTATTCCATTTAGGGTTCAGAGTCCACTCCAAGGAAACCTGGTACCACGCTTCTGGGCAGTCAAATCGTGAAACTAGGAAGAGTAGTTCGTTCTGTTTCAACCAGGGTCTTCTGGAAACTTGCAGAGGGTTGTTACAGCATTAATATAACATAATAAACAATTTTGGACAGTTTTCAGAAGTTCTGGAAATTTCTGAGTAGTTTAGGAGAAATTTGGGCTTTTTCGACAGTTTTGTCCTAATGAAACGCTTCGCAGTGGAGGATCCCAAAAGGGAGTATGGATTCATAAAATATGTTATAATGGGTACTTTATGGATATTTATACATTCTAGTGATATTAATAAACTTACAGAACCAAAATTTACTGAGTAAATCTCCCGGAATTTAAATTACGACTAGACTAGTAAAAAATTGCTAGTAATCTAGCAGGGGCGAGCAAATAAGCTTAAATTTTGGAACAGCAGTGTATCAGACCTGATAATTTAATTTGAAATAGTCTATTACATCATATTACACCATATTATAACATTAAATTTCAATATCATGGACAAGCTTCAGTTATTATTATAGCAGGAGGCTCAAATCCCTCATTCTTGTGACTAGTTAAGCGTTTACATCTAAAACTGAGTATGCAAATTTAATTTATAGTAGTATTTCAACATGAAAGATATAAATATAATATTTATCATCATAATATATCAGATATCAAAATAATCACTGACCATTACATCAAAAATCTCACAATGATAGGCAGGAGGCCCAAAACATGACCCAGGAAGGGCTGAGATCCTAGGTGAAGCATGGGATTTACTGGAGCTCGACCTGAACGTGATGGAGGGTGAAAAAAACTATAATAATCCTTCAATGTCTGGAATATAGTGCTACATACTAGAAATTTAAGAGAATAAGGTGGAAGGAGAGGGTATGGGAAGGCTGGGGCTCATCTCCCAGTAGTTTGAGGCACAACACTCAAAAGCAATGCTCACATAAGCATAACTCAACATACAAAACAACCAAACTAAATAATGGAGTTGGAATACTTATTTTATAGAATTAATGTTGACCTATTGAGAAAGTTAATTGGCTTGGTGACCTGTGAGAATAGGCCACCCATGAGTGCACATACTTTTCTTTCTTTTCTTTGCTTTGCCTTTCCTTATTTTTCCTCTTTTTATGACTTTCCTTCTTTTCTGAACTTTCCTACATTTCATACTTTCCTTCTTTTCCTGTTTTATCCTGCTTTCTAGATTTATGCTCGTTTTCCTGAAATGTTCCTTTTTTCTCATTTTTGGGAACATTTTTAGACTCTACTGCTTACTTGACTTGACAAGTTTATTTCCACATCATTTAATTGCATAATTAATAAAAGGATGAAATTAATTTAAATACATGCCTCAAAATCATTATTAGCAATACTTTTCCTAGGAAGAATAATTAACGTCAATTTGAGCCCCTAGGAATTTCATCATGGTCAATGCTTTTAATGTCCCAAAAGATGGGTACATGACAGAAGAGGTGGGTGACCAGCGGCCCCGATTGGGTGCTCTTCAAACACCACTCACTCACTAAAAGACTACATAAAATAATATATCTCAATGTCAGCAAATCAATGGGTGCACCAAAAAGATACTTGCATGTACAAAGAAAAATATACTACATGGAGGGACAATGACTTTTTCAAAGAAAGTGAGACATACATGTACATGGGGGGGAGAGGTGGGTCACCAACCGCCCTGATTGGGTGTTATCGAAGGACCACTCACTCACTAGAAGGATGCATAAAATAATATAGGTCAATGTCATCAAATCAATGGGTGCACCAAAAAAAAACTTGCATGTACAAATAAAACTATACTACATGGTGTTAGAATAATCAACCCATAGTTACCTACATTCAACATTGATTTAATTATTTTTGTCTTATTACCTAGATTCTTAGATTCCATTCTATGCTAGTTGCCTTCTACATGTCCTAGAAGTCAACACATGCTAAAAATGAGTCATCGAGCACTTGGGAAACATCCTGGAAACTAATTTTAGCATGTCTAATGTATTCTAGATTCTCTCAAGTGCATATTTCTGAAAAGCTGCCTTGCTTTATAGTTGATTTAAGGAAAAAGAAAAAGCTAGTCTAGGTGTAACTGCCTTGTTTTTTTCCCACAACATTCGCCCTGATTTTCTCCAAATAAAAGCATGTATGTGTTGTGTTTCCATCCCTCTTTATCTTTCCCACTTGAATTAGGAAATTCGTGTGCATCTTCATAAATTCAGAGACTGCTTTATGCACCTATGGGGGATTTGACTAGATTTGGTAAACCTGCCTTTTTACTATTTCGAATGGAATCCTTATGCATTAAAACCTCTCATGTAATTATATATTACATAAGCCTATTACTTCATAAGGTTGGCTATTGTACGGTTACTCAATATAGATTAGTTTTATGCTCCAATTTAAGTCTCCTTTGGTATTAATTTTACATGTTTGATTAGCAATTTTGTGATTGTAATTGTTCTATCTCTTGGGTTGAATTTATGCATGGTATAAGAGCCTTTGTATATCTATTTATCTCCTTCCAAATTGCTATTTCAGGTTTGACATCATTGACCAGGAGCGCATTCAAGTGACTAGAGGGAACATCTACTAAGTTATGGACCAATCTCAGAAGATCATCTTGACTCCATTCAATTTATTTGAGTGGAAAGCTGACATGGAGATATTGTTGTGAGAGAAAGGTCTCTACAGGGTGACTATGGAAATTGAGGAAGATCCCAATGCAACTGTAGAGAAAATTAAATGGCACAACAGGAGGGATGAGGCCTATGGTCTTTTGTGTCTGAGAATTTCAAGAGACCTCCTCTTCCATCTTGATGGATTGGCATCACCTAATGAAGTGTGGGAGAAGATTGAAGATATTTTTGGAAATACAGATGAGATGAGAGGACATCAAATCGAGAATGCATTGATCTCCTTGAGTCCCAGTAGCTTCGAATCATTACAACTCTACTTTTCCAAGTTTAAGGACCTTGTTTTGCGGCTAAAACTATGTGGGATCGAAAAAGAAGGAAGATCAACTAGTCTTAGCCATACTCTCTAAACTTGGTATTGACTATTCAGTGTTTGTTTCGACCTTCCATGCCACCAAGTTGACAGCATGAGCCTAGAATATGCCTAAGCTTGCAGAGTTCATAGAATCTCTCACATAGGAGAAAGATAAGTTCGTGATGATGGGCACCATCAAACCTTCCAAAGACCAAGCTTTGGTTTCTCAAGATTCAAAGGTGGATTCAAAAAGGAAGAAAACAGATAAAAATCCACCTAAGAAAAAGAGAGACAAGTCAAAGTCTCAAGAGGATCCTCAAATCTCCAAGAAGAACTCCCAGAAGAAGAAGAATAAAGGAGAAATGAGCAAGTGTGCATATTGTAGTAAGGGATATCATCTTGAGAGCTCTTGTATGAAGAAGACAATTGACACGTTGACCCAACTCCCGGAGAAGAATAACATCTCCCTTCCCGATTTCTCAAAGAAGAAGGAAGGAGGATCAAATTCAGAAGACAAAGAGAGAGTACATGCCTTGGCTGCTGGCACATCAAGCTCACCTAGCTTCATCATAGATTTTGGAGCTTCTAGAAATATGGTTTCGACAAAGGAGACATTATCCTCTCTTGACATGTTGAAAGGTCCACCAATAGTTTTGGGATATGACTCTCTCACTGACAGTTTGGGGAAGGGTAGGATTGATCTTGATGATGGAAGTTTCAATAATGTGTTGTATGTTCCAGGTCTTGCCTCTAATCTCTTGCCAGGGTATCAAATGAGTCATACTGGATCTCCAAAGAAGGTCATATTCTCCCCTGATGATGTTGAAATAACTGAGATTTCAAATTGTAAAGTCATAGAAAAAGGTGTTGTTGATAACACTTCGAAGGTATACAAGTTTTCCCATTTTCTACCCTACTCAAACCCCTCTGCTCTTTTGATTCATGCTAATCAAGAAATCAAGAT
This sequence comes from Pseudotsuga menziesii, assembly GCA_001517045.1. Lineage (NCBI taxonomy): Eukaryota > Viridiplantae > Streptophyta > Pinopsida > Pinales > Pinaceae > Pseudotsuga > Pseudotsuga menziesii. The sequence goes on along the minus strand of LPNX010004385.1, from coordinate 193,233 downwards.
TTGGAATGAAAGATTTGGCCATCTTAACTACAAGTCTCTTTTTTATTTGATTGAAAAATATATGGTCATACGGTTACCAAAGATCAATTTTTCTAAGGGATTATTTCAAGGTTGTATCCTAGGAAAACACCCAGAGCACAAGTACGAGAAAGCTAGTCATGAGAGAACCTCTGCATCTCTTGAGTTGATACATAGTCACATTATTGTTCCATTCCCTCATATGTCCATGAGTCAAGCCAAATATGAAATGACCTTCATAGATGAATTTTCTAGGTATTGTTGGGTTCACTTCCTAAAGCATAAGTCTGAAGTTTTTGACCTCTTCAAATTCTTTAGAGCCTTGGTTGAAAACCAGTCTAGGAGGAAACTCAAGATGCTCAGATATGACAATGGTGGTGAGTATGTCAAGTCTGAGTTCATTCAGTATTACAAAGATGTAGGTATTCATATGCATCATTCGATCCCTTACACACCACATCAAAATGGTGCTGCTAAGAGAAAGAACAAATCGTTGAAGGATATGGAAACCTGCATGATGGAGGCTAAGAATTTTCCACCAAAGTTTTGGGTCAAGGGTATAAATTGTGCATCCTACATCCAGAATAGGGTGCCTCATAAGAATCTTGATGGTCTGACTCCTTTCGAAGCTTGGAGTGGGAACAAGCAAGATGTGACCAATTTCAGGATGTTTAGCTCAAAGGCTTGGGCTAGAATTCCAACTGAAAAGAGGAAGGCTTTGCAACCCCAATGTAACACCCCGATTTTGACCCTGTTTGCATTAAATGTATGTGATGTATATGTTGTAATGAATTGTGATGTGGAGCTAAAGGAAAAATCCCCACCATCTATTTGGTTCTATTATGTTTCGACGATTGGAATCATTGCCAATGGTATATCTTGATATATGACACATATTAGTTTTGGCATCACGTAAATATGATTTCAATTAATGAAACCCCAACTAGCTATGTTGACTGCAACCATATTGAAAAGGGCATGATNGGGGGGGGGAATGTTAAACCTTGAGCCCATGGGGGGGTGGGGAAGCCATGTTTCATCCATATTTTTGACTTGTTACCTTCCCTTGTCTCATCCAAATACCTCATTAAAAGTTCTGATGTTAGTTGGGGCAGTTATTGCTGGGGAGTGGAGTGTGGCAGGACTGACAGTCCTTGCCAATTGACCAACAGGTTGACCCTCACGTTGGTAGGGATGATTCTCCATTTTTTTTCTCCACGATGGTTGGGAAGCGCTCTTCCACTCTCCCCCACTCACGGTTGTCTCTCGCTTATCGGGAGGTAGAGGCGTTCAGTTGTCCTCATGCACCATTTGGAATTCTCCAGCATTTTCGTTCATCCTCACGCACAAGGTCCTGCATCAGTTTTACTCACGCAACAAGTTGAGGATCCATTTCGGGGGCTGTTATCCATGATTCCTGTTGGGGAGTGTGTTTTTCCTTATCGATTGTGATTTGTGTGTATGTTCCTTCTCGGGCATGGGATGAGGGCCTATTTACCTCCTCCATTGCTAACTGTGTAAATTCCCTATTGCTTCATTGATTGAGAGTGGGGGCTATCGTTTTCCCCACGTTTTGTTGGCCATGTTTTCCGTTACATTTGGGATGTTGTAGGTTGTTTTGGAGTCATTCTAGCCACAATAGGGCCAAGAACGACTCAAGAATTGATTTCCCCTATCCAAGCTGTGAATAGATTGTTTTACTGCATGCATGCAGTGGTTGGTCTTTGGACTGTATTGGGGTGGGGATGAGGGCTTGGTTTGCTTGACAAAACTAGTGTGTTTTGGGAACCACACAGGCAGAGCTAGAGGGATGGATTTCTTCTCCATAACCCCTGAATAGCACTGGAAGGGACATCAGGGCCTGAGGGACTATGTAGTAGAGAAGGGACTGATTTCCTTGTGTTGGGTGTGTGTGGGTGTTTTGAAAGTCAGGCTAGTTCTGGTGTAGGTGTCCTTAGCTCTTCAATGACATAACCATCTTAGCATTTAGCCTTTACCATCTCCTTGTTGGATTGATAAACCCAACTGTGTTGGTTTGGCTGTTTTGTGTATCCTTGGCTATGTGTAAGCCTGCTTGTTCCTTATTCCTTGGGGAATCATGCCTGGCTTAGGGGTGGCAGCGTTGCTGAGAGATTAAGGAGCACGCTAGCCTATGGTTGGGTGGAACGTTGTAGTGACGTAGCTGGTTGCGGGACAAGTTCTTTATAAGACAAGTATTCTGACTAATTCGTCTCTGCACTTATATTACTGTTTAAATGGATTATAATGAACATGTTGAATGCTTGTATGAACATATGTTGCTTCCACTGTAGGATAAATAATTATGTATCTATGCATGTTATAGTTCAAAGAATTTTGTTTCAATTTTTATGTATGTTCATGTTCATGGGGCCGTCAGCCTAGATGTTAATGACACCGTAGTGTCCTCTTCGCCGATCGGAGGGTTGAGGACTTTACAGAGTGGTATCAGAGCAAAGGTTAGAAGCATGGGACTGAATGGGCTGTGAAGATGCATTGACAGAGACATCATTGCGGCATTGGGCCTTAGAGGGGCATGCGAACCAGTTAGCAGAGGTAGGTTTCCCTCTTCCCAGAAGAAAATGAATGATAGAAAAAATTCCAGGAAATTTGGTTGAAAATTTTACTAAGTGTCAGGCTTGTCAGATCTTTAGAGGACTAAGTGGGAAGATCCTCCGATATAGAGGAATGCATAGTCAGAAGGCCACCCAATGAGGGACAGGAAGAAAGGATTTTTGAAATTTTTCTAAGTGTTAGGCCGTCGGCTCATCATAAAACTTAGGCTGATAGACCTCCGATGCAGGCCCCGACAGCGATGGAGGATAAGAGAAGTCCGACTAAAAGTAGTTAAACGAATCGGCAGAATTTAGTTGATCGACCAGCTGAAATGTCGATGGAGATCCCATGAAGACCACTGAAATGTCGAAGAGAATTAGTGGATGAGACCATCGACGTGGAGGAAAAAGAAGAAATTTCTTCCAAAAATTATCTTAAGTGCTGAAATCATCGGAAAACATTAGAAGATCCGATCACCGATGTCGTCGGTGAAATTTAGTTGATGGCACAACTGACGTGGCAGCGGACAAAGAAGGAATTTTTACCGAACTATCGATGGAAATTAGATGATGGAGCCATCAATGCGGCGGTGAACACTAGAAGAATTTAGTTGTTCAGACCGTCGAAACGTCCCTGAAAAATAGTTGATTAGAACACTGATACGTCAGAGCAAGTTAGTGGATTGGGTTGCTGACGCCGCGGAAGAAATTAGTTGTTGGGTCTGCCGATGCGTTGAAAGAATTTAGCTGTTAGTGAGTCCACCGTTGCGGCTTCCATGTGGACTAGCACTCAAATGATTAGAATTTCAACTGCCAATGCTCCGATCACTGACACATAGTGCTTAGTGGTTCCGACCGTCGACGGGTGTTATGGTCCGTGGAAAGCTGGATGGTTTCCTGCCGTTACGGATGCGAATGAAACTATCTGCCCGAGGGATAGTGATTCTGATCGTCGATGTTGTGTGCTGGGAGTTTGTTCCAATCACTGATGCCACAGTGGTTAACTGTTTTGACCACTGACGGATGTTATGGTCCACGGAAACTACAGACGATTTGCTACCTGATGTTGCGTCCGCCTAAGGGACTATTCACCCAATGAACAGTGCACTCGACTGTTGATACATCAGAAGATTATAGTTGTTAAGGCCACCGATGAGCACCAAAATAAATTTGTTGTTTGGATGACCGAAGTGTCAGAGAATTAGTGGGGAAGAGGTCCAATTGGGAAAAATAAATTTTTGGTTTTTCCAGAGGGGTTTCTCAGCGAATTCAGCTGTTTCCAATGAATTTTTCGGTGGATTGTCAGTGGATTACAGGGCTAAACAGGAAGAAAATTTTTGTGTTTAAGTAAAATTGTTATTTTATGATTTTTTTTCTCCAAGAGAAGTTAAGTAGTTCTGATTTATATCAATGTATGCATCTAACAGTTTTCTAGTAACACGTTTGCAGAATCATAGTCAACTTCAAGGGAAGTATTTCAGAAATTGCAATTTGGTATGTAAGTGGTGCTTCAGTCATGAGAACCCATGATGGATATGATGCTCGGGATTCTTATGAGCATGCGGGAGATTCCATGGAAGAAAATGTTTGTAATGGAAATGATGACATAGATTCTAATGGATGGAGATTCCAGGAGACACAGTTAGATGTTGTAGCCACCATGAGAAGCTTTATTAAAGCCTAGGAAGACCAGCATCAGTTGAATGCTGCTATGTTGTAGAGTTTGGCAGACTTGCAAAGAAAGATAGACTCTAGGTGGGGTACAGCAAGATTAGAAGGCAGTAAGAGAAGTACTAGGAGAAGGAGAAGGACTTCTAGTGGATCATCTAACTCTGAAGAATCTAGTGGGGATACAAGCTGACCTTCTCATAAAAGAAAGAGAAGGAGACTCCGTAGGGATCTCTCTTGGGATGAATTTAAGAAGGCTAAACCTCCTACAGTTGATGGTGAGGTAAAGATTGGACAAGAGGCTAAAGCTTGACTTCTTGGGATAAAGAAGTAATTCCAAGTTCAAGATTATTTGGGAAACATGAAGGCAAGAGTTTCCATATTCAATCTGAATGGAAGAACATGCATTTGGTGGGAACACTTCAAGCAAGTAAAGAGGATCAGTAAAAGAAGACTGAAGTGGAAATAGTTCAAGAAGTATTTCAAGCAAAAATACCTCTCTGACAGGTATTATGATGACAAGATTAAGGAGTTCCATGAGCTGAGATTGGGACAGCAGACCATGGAAGAATATGCAAATAAGTTCTTAGAATTGTTGATGTATGTCTGATACATCAGAGATGAAAGAGTGAAGGTCCAACGATTTCTAAGTGGATTGTCTCAGTCTTACAAAGACAGAATTGAGTTTTATGAACCTAGAAATCTTGAAGAAGGAATATGGAAGGATAAGTATTGCTATGAGCAAAGCAAAGGTAAACCTGATTACCATACGGCATGGAAGGATAAGAAGAATGAGAAGTTTGACCAAAGAAAGAAAGGTTTCAAACCTTCTAGATTCAGGAATCAGTAGAAGCAGCCATCCCAAGCTGCGAGTAATCCAATTGGAGTGACAAGAGAAAAGCCTAAAGATCCACAACAGAATAAAAGACCACTCAAATGTTGTAAATGTGAAGGAACCCACTTGTGTAGATATTTCCCACTCAAGAATGAGAATGCAAGACCAACTTACAACATTCAAGAAGTAGAAATAGTGGGTGAAGTAGCAAGGGCAGTTCCTAGGATCTATGCAGCACTGGAGGACCGCCGGGCAGATCACTAGTCAACTGTGGTTGAAGTTGCAGGTAAGATTGTTGAGCAATATGTTTCTATTTTGATTGACCCTTGTTCTACTCATAGTTACATTACTCCTAGAGTAGTGGAGATTTGTGCTTTTAAGAAAGTAAAGCATAGGAAATCTTGGTTAGTTCAGCTATCCACTAGAATTAAGAGAAAGGTTAGTGAAGTGGTAGAGAAATGTCCATTGGTCATGAATGGATTGGTCACTTGTCTAGATCTGAATTTTCTACCGCTTGGTTCCTATGATGTTCTCATTGGAATGGATTCGTTAGAATATCACAAGGTAAAGCTTGTCTGTTACAATAAGAATTTTGAATGCATGGATGCAGAAGGGAACCCAATAGTTGTGAAAGGTATTCCAAAGGTGATTTCAGTAAGCCAGGTTTTATCAATGCAAATGAAGAAGTTTTGTATAAAGGGTTGCTAGTTCTATGCAGCTCATATTTTGGAGGAAACAGAGAATGAAAATCCTAGGTTGGAGGACTCTCAGGTGTTACGGGAATTCCCAGATGTGTTTCCTGATGAGATTCCAGGGCTTCCTCCAAAGAGGGACATTGATTTCACAATTGAACTTGTGTCAGGAGCAACACCAGTTTCCAAGACACCCTACAGTATGAGTACACTAGAGATGCTAGATTTGAAGATGCAACTACAAGAGTTGTTGGAAAAGAAGTACATATGGTTGAGTGTGTCTCCTTGGGGAGCACCAGTTCTGTTTGTAAAGAAGAAAGATGGTACACTCAGGTTGTGTATTGATTACAAATAGTTGAACAAGGTTACTGTGAAGAATAAATATCCTTTGCTTAGGATTGATGACCTCTTTGATCAAATGAGAGGAGGAAAGATATTTTTCAAGATTGACTTGAGGTCTGGTTACCGTCAGGCGAGAATCAGGGATGAAGACATTCATAAGACATCCTTCAGAGCAAGGTATGGACATTATGAGTTTGTAGTGGTATCATTTGGTCTCAGAAATGCACCAACTACATTTATGTGGCTTATGAATAGTGTCTTCAGTAGATATTTGGACAAGTTTGTTCTTGTTTTCCTAGATGGCATTCTTGTTTATTCTAAGAATGCGGAAGAACATGAAGAACATTTGAGATTGACATTGCAATTGCTCAGAGAACAACAGCTGTATGCAAAACTGAGCAAGTGTGACTTCTATAGAGATAGAATTCAGTATTTGGGTTACATTATCTCAGAGGAGGGTATATCTGTGGACCTTGAGAAGATTGAAGCCATTATGAGTTGGCCTACTCTAGGAAATGTGATAGATGTAAGATATTTTATGGGACTTGCAGGATACTATAGGAGATTCATTGAGGGATTCTCCAAAGTTACACATGCCATCACTTCTTTGCAAAACAAGGAGATAAAATTTGAATGGACATCGAGATGTGAAGAAAGCTTCCAACAGTTGAAGAATCTTCTCACCAGTGCACCAGTATTGAAAGTTGCAAATCCAGAGAAAGATTTTTTGGTGTGTATTGATGCATGCGGACAAGGGCTTGGAGGAGTCCTTATGCAGGACAACCATGTGATATGTTATGAGTCAAGAAAGCTGAAGGAGCATGAGAAGAACTATGTCACTCATGATCTAGAGCTTGCAGCCATAGTACATGCCCTCAAGATGTGGAGGCATTACTTGATGGGTAGAATATTGGAGCTAAGGATAGACCACTGTGGTTTGAAGTATCTATTTGATCAGCCTACTCTGAACACTAGGAAAGCAAGATGGATGGAGTTTTTATGTGAGTTTGATTTTGAAATCAAGCACATAAAGGGAAAAGATAATAAGGTAGCTGATGCACTCAGCAGAAAGGTGCAGGAAATGTATGTGGCATTTCTTAGTATTTGTCAATCAGATTTGAGGAAGCAGATTACTAATCATGCTACTGGAGACAAATTGTATGAGCTGGTAAAAGACAAATTGCAGCAGCAAAGTCTTGAGAAGAGGTATGAGGGATATCAATTGGGATAAGATGGAATTTTTAATTATAAAGATAGAATTTATATTCCAAATGTAGTAGTTTTGAAGAGAGTTGTTATGGATGAAATCCATCAAGCTCTGTATTTTGGTCACCCAGGATACCAAAATACAATTGCTACAGCTAGAAAATAGTACTTTTGGCCATGCATGAAAAAGGACATGGTTGAATACATTTCAAGGTGCATGAAATGTCAACAAGTAAAGGTTGAGCATCAACAACCAACATGTTTGTTACATCCTTTGCCAGTTCCAGAATGGAAATGGAAAGTTATTTCCATGGATTTTATTACAGGATTGCCGATGACATGGAGACAAAATGATTCCATCATGGTTGTGGTGGATAAGTTGACTAAGGAAGCACATTTTATACTTGTGAAGTCTACACATAAGACTGGTGACATTGCAAAGATATTCATGAAGGATATTTTCAAATTGCATGGATTTCCTAAGGAAATAGTCTCTGACAAAGATGTCAAGTTCACTTCCAATTTTTGGAAGGGGTTGTTTGCAGATTTGGATACAAAGTTAAGCTTCAACACTGCATACCATCCTCAGAGAGATGGGTAGAAAAAGAGAGTTAATCAGGTGCTCAAAGATATGCTTTACATGTACATAATGGACAAACCAACCAAGTGGGAAGATTACTTACACTTGGTAGAGTTTGCTTATAGCAATGGACACCAGGCATCCTTGGTGATGAGTCCGTATGAAGCTTTGTATGGAAGAGGGTGTAGGACATTAGTGACTTAGGATAATCCAGTGAACAGGGTTGTGCTTGGTCCAGAATTGCTCAAGGAAATGGAGCAAGAAGTTGTAAAGATCAGGCAGAATCTGAAAGCAGCATAGGACAGAAAAAAACCTATGCAGATAAGCATAGGGTGGATAGGGAGTTCATTGTTAGGGACCATGTTTACCTTAGAGTGAGTGCAAGGAAGAGTTCCTTGAAGCTTGGAAATTGTGNGATATTGTGGGCCATTTGAAGTGCTTGAAAGAATAGGGCCAGTTGCATATAGACTTGCATTGCCTGCTAGTACTAGAGCTCATAATGTTTTTCATGTTTGTTTGCTTAAGAAATATGTACATTATCCTAACCATGTGATAAATTGGGATGTGATTCAGGTGGAACCCGAGGGAGAGTTCAAAATCGAGCCAATGTGCATCCTCGACGGGAAGGTCACAATGCTCTGGAACTAAGCCATAGAGCAGGTAAAGGTGCAATGGGAGCACTACAGACCTAAAGAGGCTACGTGGGAGCTGGAGGATGCCATGGGATTGGCACATCCATTTTTATTCAATTCTGCAGAACACTGAGGCAGTACCAGTGTAGCATTTTGTTCAAATTTTGTAAAGAACTAAGGACAGTGCTATTGAAGGGGAAGGGGAAGGTAACACCCCAGTTTTGAACCTGTTTGCATTAAATGTATGTGATGTATATATTGTAATGAATTGTGGTGTGGAGCTAAAGGAAAAAGCCCCACCATTGATTTGGTTGTGTTATGTTTCAGTGATTGGAATCGTTGCTGATCGTATATCGTGATATACGACACATATTAATTTTGGCATCATGTAAATATGATTTTAATTAAATAAACCCCAACCAGCTATGTTCACTGTAGCCATATTGAAAAGGGCATGATATTCCTAAGGGTAAGGTGGGGGGGAATGTTAAACCTTGAGCCCATTGGGGGGGGGGAAAGCCATGTGTCATCCATCTGTTTGACTTGTCACCTTCCCTTGTCTCATGTAACTACCTCATTAAAATTTCTACTGTTAGTTGGGGCAGTTATTGCTGGGGAGTGGAGTGTGGCAGGACTGTCAGTCCTTACCCACATGCACACTCCACCAGCAGGTTGACCCTCACGTTGGCAGGGATGACTCTCCATTTTTTTCTCTCCACGACAGTTGAGAAGCAGTCTTCCACTCTCCCCCACTCGTGGTTGTATATTTCTTATTGGGAGACAGAGGCGTTCGGTTGTCCTCACACACCATTTGGAATTCTCCAGCATTTACGTTCATCCTCACGCACAGGGTCCTGCATCGATTTTACTCATGCAACAAGCTGAGGAGCTGTTTCGGGGGGATGTCATCCATAATTCCTACTGGAGAGTGTGTTTTTACTTACCGATTGTGACTTGTGTGTATGTTCCTTATGAGGCACGGGCTGAGGCCCTTTTTACTTCCTCCATTTCCAACTGTGTAAGTTCCCTGTTACTTCACTAATTGAGAGTGGGGGCTGTTTTTTTCCCCACATTTTTTTGGCTGTGTTTGCCATTATGTTTGGGATGCTGTAGGTTTTTTTGGAGTCGTTTTGGCCATGATAGGGAGAAGAACGACTCGGGAATTTATTTCCCTTGTCCAAGCTATGAATAGCTTGTTTTACTATATGCATGCAGTGGTTGGTCTTTGGACTGTATTGGCATGGGGATGAGGGCTTGGTTTGCTTGACAAACCTGGTGTGTTTTGGGAACCACACAGGAAGAGATAGAGGGATGGATGTCTTCTCCACAACCCCTAAATAGCAATGGAAGGGAGGTTAGGGCCTGAGGGGCTGTGTAGCAGAGAAGGGACTGATTTCCTTTTGTTGGGTTGTGTGGGTGTTCTAGAAGTCAAGCTAGTTCTGGTGTAGGTGTCCTTAGCTATTCAATGAGCTCACCAGCTTAGCATTTAGCCTTTCCCAACTCCTTTTTGGCCTAATAAACCCAACTGTGTTGGTTTGGCTGTTTTGTGTATACTTGGCTATGTGTAAGCCTACTTGTTCCTTATTCCTTGGGGAATCATGCCTGACTCGGGGGTGGCAGCATTGTTGAGAGATTAAGGAGCACGCTGGCCTATGGTTGGGTGGAACGTTGCAACTATGTAACTAGTTGTGGGACAAGTTCTTTATAAGAGAGGTATTCTGACTAATTCATCTCTGCACTTATATTACTGTTTAAATGGATTATAATGAACATGTTGAATGCCTGTATGAACATGTGTTGCTTCCGTTGTAGGATAAATAATTATGTATCTGTACATGTTCTAGTTCAACACATGTTGTTTCAATTTTTATGTATGTTCATGTCCATGGGGCGGTTAGCCCGGATGTTAATGACACTGTAGCGTCCTCTTCGTCGGTCGGAGGGCCGGGGACTTTACACCCAAAGCCAAGAGTACCTATTTGTTAGGTATTATAAATATTCAAAAGGGTACAAGCTGATCAAATTGAGTACTAACAAATATTTCATTGAAAGAAGTGTTCAGTTCCAAGAAGATCCTTTAGTAGTAGTTGAGGTTGGAGAGTCCTCTTCACCACTAGAACCATTGATTGTAAGATAAGAGACTAATGAGTTTTATGATTTTGATATGTCTGATAATGATGATTTGATTACATATCCTAATATTCCTACAAGACCAAAATGGGAAGCAAAGACCATTCATACAGTTGGGGAACTAGCTAGAAATCCTACTGACACGAGGAGGACTAGATCTCAATTTGAGAGTGCCCTTTGTGTGAAAGATACTCTATTTGATGAGAACTACATAATGATGGTTGAATAATATCCATAGACATATGAAGATGTAGCACATGATCCAATATGGAAAAAAAACCATGAAATAAGAATTCAGCTCGCTCTAGAAGAACAACACTTGGGAACTAGTTGATCTTCCCCCAAGGTGGAATCTAGTTCAATGTAAGTGGGTTTTCAAGACCAAGTTTGATGGTAATGGTTCACCTTTGAAATATAAGGAAACATTGGTAGCCAAGGGATACTCACAAATACATGGTATTGAATACAATGAAATCTTTGCACTAGTGGCAAAGATGGACTCCATAAGGCTAGCTCTAGTCATTGCAGCTTCGAAGTAGTGGGAATTGCATCCAATGGATGTGAAGTGTGCTTTCCTAAATGGATATATCACTGAGGATATTTACATGTAGCAACCTGAAGGGTTTGTATGGGCTCAAGCAAGCCCCGAGGGCTTGGTATGCCAAGATTTAAGGATTTTTGTTGTCACTGAGTTTTGTTCAATGCAAGTCTGATCCTAATGTCTATTTGAAGCTGATTCATGGTTATTTTATGATTATTGTCTTTTATGTGGATGACCTACTTATTGTAGGAAGTTCAAAGAAAGATATTGCCTCCTTGAAGGATGCAATGAACCATGCATTTTCTATGATAGATTTGGGATTGTTGAGCCAATTCTTGGGTTTCGAAATTGCTCAATCCCAATATGGAATCAAAGTACATCAGTCCAAGTATGCTTTAGACATATTGAGCCTCTTGGATACAATAAATGAAGAGAATTTGGAGAGTAAGGAAACTATAGTTCATTGTTTCCTCACTTGTTTATGTTTGAGTCTGCATCCCTTTGTCCCTTTGGAGCACATAGTGTTTCTTTTCCTAATATTTAATTTGATTTGTAATATTTCCATTGTTATGGAGGATTGAAGTGGTGGAGGCGTAGGTGGAGGACTCGGTTTCTCCAGTTCGAAGAAGTGCCAGCAGAGTTTGTCACTGTTCTATCTTTGTTTTATTAATAGAAATATCAATTTCTTGTCCAATACATGTGCATAACTATGAATATTGTATCCATGGATGTAGTTATTTTTCTTATACATGATGGTTTATATATGCTATATTATTCCTAACACTTTGAAATATATCATGCTTTTCTTGTTTGTTGTTGTTGAGAGCAAATAGTGAATACAAGCGTGTTCGAAAATCTCAATGGGGATTTACATCAACCATATGGAATAAGGTATGCTTCATATCCCTTAGTGTTAGATTGATTTGTTCCATTGTATATTGAATGGATTGATTTCTTCTTTAATTCAGTCTATTGTGGTATACCCCAAGCCATAGGGAGTTTCTCTCCATAATAGAATTGGTGACTCGGCTTGGGAGATTTGTTTTTTCTTTGGGGATTGGGTGCATAATGTGCTTGAATTTCTCTTTGTTCTTTGATTTTCTATGTTATGTTCATAAGTTTGTTATCCCTTTAGTGTCCTATTGAAGTGATTTTGATCTCAACTTATGATTCCCCCCCCTCTTTCTTCCTGTACACAAGTTTTTGCTTCACAGCTGTGTATACATGCGAGTTTCTCTTGAATAGTCACATATACACGCAGGTTTTATGCAAACAGCCACGTATTCCTCTATTTTGAGTTTGATTTGGATGATTGAGGGTTGTTAGGTGAATTTTCAATTTTCCTAAGTTTTCCTTGGTACTATTGGTGTCTATATACTTCCTCTATTTCTGACCAGAGACCCTTTGTGATTTGTTTTAATTTGATGTTGTTCTTGTCATTTTATTTCCTTTTTTTTGGGTATTAATGAATTAGATTTATTTTATCTTGGTTCCTTGGTTGGATGTTGTCTGTGAGTTATTGTACAGTCTGAGAGTTGTAGAGTATTTCATTACTTTTACATATCATTTATTTCGAAAATACAAAAATATTTTGTTTTTGGCATACTTATGCATTTTTGCATTTTGCAATTGGATGGTACTTGCATTTGGTTTGATTACTGAAGTTATTGTCCAAATTTCATATAGGAATGGTTGCATTTTCATTAGAAGGAAAAATATGCATCTCATGTAGTGGCATACCCCATTTTCTCATTTAAACATAGTTGCACTTGGCATTGTTTGTTAGGTGTGCGCATTTACTTTCACTGTTGAGTCATAACATCATTGGCTACACGATTGTTTCCTTTGAGTAATCAAAACCACTAAAATCAATGCTTAATTTAAAATGAATTACACATTTTTATTTAATAGGGTACATCAAGAATATTAGGTTTTATATTCTTGGAATAGTTCATTGTGAGTAAATTCTCCAAGACTACCAAACAAAACAAGTAGGTGTCTCTCCAGTTGACAGAGTGAAATCCTTGGTATAATTAGTGTTTTCAGGAGGCTCCTCATACACAGGAGTTAAAAATGAGGCAGCATACACAATCATGGTTGGGATATCCCCTCACCACTTTCTATGAGCACCAAATATATTTCCATGATCTTATTCGTATCTGGAGGATTTTGAGGTATCGGTTAGTTTTTTCAGGTTCGAGCTTTGTTACCTTTCCCATATGGTAGATCCTTCCTATGATTGTCTACCTGAGAATTGGTTATATTGGGCTGACCTTAGTTTCCTTACCTAGGTATCAGAGGGGGTACTTGTATATTTTATTATGTGAGTGTCATGGCTAGGTATGGGTTGTAAAACACAGTTGCTTTACACGTTGAAGCTGAGGGCCACTATAATTGGTTACACACCTCTGCTTGTAGTGTATGGGAGTCTCATGCCTCTCCTAGGAAAGGCATACATGTTGTAGTCAGAAGCTCACTTATCCTCTCCTTGGATTTCTTGCACTTTGGTTGTATATTTTTAGAAGTGTGCTCTCTGTACACTACATTTCTCTAGTGTTCATAATTTTTTTGAGTCATCGTGGATCCAGGAGAGAAACTCCATCATTCTCGATGTTTAGAAGGTCTTCCACTTTCTACATGTTTTCCTCCTTAAAGGAAGAGAACCAGACATTGATTCACACATTGATCTCACTATGAGTCATACATTGAATATCCTAGAGCATCCCCCTTATCCACCCCCCAGGGAGGAGAACATACCTAATATTTTATATGGGACTCTGAAAGAACCTAACCACTTTGAGGTTGGGCAGTCACATGATGTACTATCATTGTTTCAAACTATGGAAACATAGACCGCAGATATTCTTCACATACGTCAAGTGGTGAGACTCATTCAATACCCTCTATCACTATCCCATTTAAATTTGGCATTCTAGACCTTCCAAAGACTGGTCCACCACCCAATGTAATATTTGGTGTTGACCCTAGTGCTATGCCTAGGGACACTGCCATTCATTTCCATTGGGATTGGTTTGGTAGTAGTCATATTACACCTTCCACCCCTGCAGTGGGAGGATCCTCACACATGCAACCTAGGCCTAATACTGGTGTCCCCATTCGCAAAAGTGACCCTAGACATGTGAACATTGGCAACACAAGCTATATCTCATCCTATGATCCATAATATTTGATACTTTTTCCTTCAAATGCATTTCTAGTGACGGATTCTCCCCATAGCTCACATGGTCCTTCGGACTAGTGTACTACTGCTAGCCATGTTGTTCTTGCATCTTCTCACATAGTAGTGTCACAAGGATATGTGCTTCCTTATGGGTCTATAGGGTATGTACCACCTTATATACCACCTTATGTACCACCTTATGGGTCCATGACTCAATTCGTGTAGAAGTATTACAAGTATGGCTTTGTAGAACTCTAGTCTCAAGGTATTTTGAATTACAATATTCCCATGTACCCTTTTATGGGTCAAACGGGAAGAGGCTACTATCCCATTGGCCAAGGCCAGTGCATTTACAACAATCATACCTACATGAACCAGTCTTATCAGGGAGCATGGAGCCAAATGGCATTTCCTAGGCTCCCTTTCCTAGCGATGTTAAATTTTCCTGACTTATCAAGATTGGCCAATGATATAATATCTCATGATCTGACATGGTCGGTTGTTCCTGCCAAGATTCCTCTAAACATTCCAAAATTTGAAGGTAAGACTAGTGACGACCCTGGTGAGCAAGTTACGACTTTCCACCTATGGTGCTCTTTGAATTCATTTAATCATGATTCTATGTGTTTATAACTATTTCAGTGCACCCTCATAGGTCCTATGATGAAGTGGTATATAGAGTTTCCCCGAGGCACATATTAAACATCAATGACATTTTCAGCTACCTGTGTGCTATGATGCCAGTACTAAGCTCTTTTCTACATTTCGGACTGGACAAAATTTGTTTCATGGAGTTCATTTCAACCACTATAGTCATTTTTCTTGGGAGTATATAGTGTTTAGGTCTTTGGACATCATGAAATGCTGCTAGGGATAGCTTATTTACTTGGGAATATATGAATTAGGGGCCAACTAGAACCTTAATAAGATAATATATGACATGTTCTCTAATGATTCATAGTCTTGGAACAAAGCCATCCCTAAATTGGATTCGATTGCTACCAAATATAGAAAACATTTTCAAGTATAGTCTGGAGGACTAAGCACTGTGGTTGACACGAGGGATTTTCATTGCATCAAACAAGATTTGAGCTTGTTCATCCCATATGAACAATGCATCTTGTTTTAAGAGACACATAAAGCGTTTATAAATTTCATCATAATTAGCAATAAATATTCTCAAGAATGTTGCTTTTCCTTGTAGTCTTTGAAAATGTCTAATTGTTTTGGGGAAGGTAACTACAATATTACCTCAACCATAGGGGGATATACTTGTATCCCATCCTTGGATACAATGAAACCAAGTAATATCCTAGACTCCATGCAAAATATCCATTTATGTATATTCATTCTAATGTTATATCGTTGACATCAAAGGAAAACAACACGTACATGTGCACAATGTTTAGCTCTTATCTTAGATTTGGATGTCAAGTCGTCGAGATAAACCTCAACGGTTTTCTTAATATCGTGAAAAGCATATGACATGGATCTTTGAAAAGTAGCCACGACGTTTTCAAGGCCAAAGTAATTTTCTGTTACACAAAAATGCCCCATGGGAAAATGAAAGTTGTTTTCCGTTGGTCTTCTTTTTTAATCTAAATTTGGTTGTAACCGGAAAATCCATCCATAAATGAAAATATTTCGTTACCAGCACACTCATCTATAATCTTATCAATGAAGGGTGTGGGATAATTATCTCTAGTACAATCCAAATTTAAATCCTGAAAGTCAGTATATACTCGGATTGCCCCTTGCTTTTTATTGACTGGAACATAATTAAATACCCATTCAGTCAATGGTACAGGGTAAATGACGCCAACTTTCAACAACTTTTCTACTTCTGCTTTGATGGCAACAAATTTCTTAGGATTCATTGGATGTAATTTTTGTTGTATGGTTTTAACATTTAGTTAGGTTTTTATCTCATGTTCGACGATGCCATGATTGATGCCTGGAATTTCCTCATATGACCAAGAGAAAACATTAGGAAACTCTTTAAATAAAGCAGTATATTGTGTGATTTCTTCTGGAGAGCACTTGGCACCTATATTGGTATTCTCCATGATGCCAAGTTTGATGGATATGTTGATATGAATTATTTTTTAATTTTTTTCCAAATTTCCTTCTGAAAGCACACTGTGTGTTTGGATAGGGCATTGGTACCTTTCCATATCATAATCAAGTTCAAAATTCTCATGTTTTACTCCTAAGGAATCTGATTTAGAAAGAAATGATGATCTATGATGCATGTCTTCCCAATATCATTATGAGATATTCATGAATTCCATGATAGGTTCATCGGATGAAACATTTTGATCTAAGATGACATGACTGTTGGGAGTATTGATAGCCCATACGGGTGGTGTATACACATCATATTCCTCCAATGGAGAAGGATTTTGATGTGAGTCTGTGGAAGCATTTTGAATTGCCTAATTTGATATTTCTATTCCATACAGTCGGGTACTACTTCTAGTTTCATCAAGTATGTTTGAATGTATTTCCTTTCCTTTATTATTTTGAACCTCAACATCCGTTATCGAAGTTCCATCGGATGAAGTGGAACCTATCGTCGTATTGGATTTGGTAAAAACAGTTAATGGAAAGTGAAATTTTGATGTGATGGTGAAAACTAGTGCAATTTCAGAGGTATATATTAGTGGAGGGATTGTGAAGGTTTCCATGAGGGAAGATTATTTGTACATCCCAACTCCTACATATTGAATCACTTCTTTTTAATTATCCACAAAAGGAACATTTGAGTGTTAAATAGCTTCAAGTGTGTAGTAATATAACTGATTGGTCATATCAATCTTATCTTGATGGGGGAACCGAACTAATCAAAATACCGAAGAAACTACTGCTATCATTTCATGTATCCAACTATGCTTGAATAATAGATTGTAATTTATGGGTGCATCCACTACCTCAACATCAACTTGAATTGTTTTTCTTCCCAATTCAATTGGGCAAGACGTAATGATTCCATGAAGTGGGAATGAGTGTCCATCAAAAGATTTAAGGATTTTATTGGAGGGTTTCAAAGTGGGTGATCCTAAGCCTTTACAACATCATAAAGATGTGACACAAGTGGAGGATACTTCGTCTATAACAGTTCGAAAAATATCAACCCCATGTGACAACACTTTGATCTGAAAAGGGACATGTGATGGAAGACTACGTGTTAGATGTTCTAAATCAAAGGTGATCAAACCAGTATCATTCGGGTCGACTACACCAATTGAATACAATAGTGCTTTTCTTTTAGTTGGACAAATTTGTAATACCTCCAAGGCCAACTTGGCATAAGGTTCTTGAGCTAAGTCCTCCACTATACTATAGCTTTGAGCTACTCTTTCATTAGTATTATGTTTTGATTTACTTAACACCCCTTTTGTGGGTTGAGGCACTATGTCAATGGTTGGTTTATCGATAGTGAGAGAGCCATTTGGATTTGATCCCGACGAGTCTAAAACACTAGGTGGTGTGTTGTAGGAATGATCCCTTGTTTGAATATTTACCTCAGGATCTAGTCCAAATATGTTGGCAATGGGTGGATTTCCCCCTTGTAGAGGGTTTTGTTGGTTACCTCCTTGAGGAATGTTTGCTTGGTTTCCCCCTTGTGTGGGTACCAGAGCTGCAAAAAAAAAAAATTGTTGTGGAAAAGGTTGACTTAACACAATAGCTTGTTGTTGACCATTGCATTGAGACAAAATTTGATGAATTACATCCATGTGAGGGCATAAGTGAGTAGGATGATCTCTTTGACATAGTTTACAAGGATATTTGTTTTTCTGTTTCTCCTTGTTTCCTTCTAGTTGAGTATTCATTCTAAGTGCATTTATTGACCCAGAATTAGCATTTGGATTTTTCTTTTTTTTTCTTCTTTTTTCCTCTTTTGTCTTTGGCTTGCACTGTGAGGACTTCTGATGTTTGGGTTTGTAGGATGCTGGTTTTCCTGACAAGATGCGGGTTCATAAGTTTGAATCAACACCTGTCCCATTTGTTGGGCAAGTCGATCACTTTGGATAACAGAACCAATCACACCATCGGCTTGAGGTCCTTTTGAAGGCCTTGTTGGATGGGATGCAGGTCTCGCAGCAAGAGGTATCAAATCATAAAGTGTGCCCGATTGTGAATATATCAAATCCATTTGTTGCGCGCTCTGAATGAGTTTCTCTTTAATTATCACTCTCGACATAGCTACATCTTTGGAAAGCCTAGGAAATAGTGATTTTACAAACCCATATGCTAAGAATTGATTTAGGATTTTTTCTTTAATAATCCTTCAGTGCCTCCTCCACTTATGTATATGATGAAAGATGTGAGTAGAAGTGGATTTCCTAAGCGAAGTAAACAGTTTAGTACCCATATCATAGCATATAGGTAATTTAAAATGTGTCAAAAATACCATGGCTAAAGATGAAAAATATATGAATGTATTATGCAGAAAGTCAATATACCATTTTACAGTGGTTCCCGTGAGGGTCCGTTGAAACAACCTCAACCTGGTACTATTATCGACTAAGGAATTGGATGAACACCATAAATGAAATGTCATCATGCAATTTTATGGATCTTCCCCTAGTCATCCACCAAACTTGGGTATGTCTGAAGGAAGTTTGGTTGGTATGGTTAGCCATTCATTCATATGTAGAACAAGATCATTGCTCAATGGAGATAAATCTGGTAGATTCAACATGGATAGAAATGGTGATCTAATAGGTGCCACCATAGGTGTTTGATATGTGGGAGGAAATTGATAGTTCCATTGACCTGGGGCATGATTTATGTTTCATGGTGGATCACCTTCTTGAATAGAAGAACCTTAGAAAGATTGGTTATTCCCAATATTTTTCCCGTTCCATTGCAGGAAGGAATTGAAAGGTGAATTACCTCCTTGTGGATGTGGGATCCAAAAAGGTTGATAGTTTCCTGGGATTTGAGCATACCAAGGATATTTTCCTTGTAACTGAGAAGTATTCCAATGTAGATTCCCCCCTGTGGGGCTAGATTCCTGAAAGATTGGTTTCTTCCGATACCCATACTACTCGAGTTTAAGAAATGGTTCATATGTGGAATTCCCCTTGGCATAGTAGTCGTTGGAGGTGTAGCGTTACCCCCAAACATTGTGCTAAGACTGGTAGGAGGATACCCTCATTGGACACTTTCACTCATTTGCAGATGATGGTTCCAATTGGTATTCATGTTCCAAGGTCCATTTCCTCCACTAGGAATATTACCATTGCAAGGTGTAGATTTCCCTCTAGAAGTGGAACCTAAACATGTATTATGTTGACCAAAAGGAATCAAATTAACTCCTTGTAAATTTTTACCTTGATAAGCCCCTCCATATGGGAAACCCATGGTTGGAAAGATACACCCTCCAGTAGGGATACATGTATATGAAGTGGATGTACTTCCAGGATTGGGACCTATAACTGTATTAACTAGCACTACAATGTTGTTTGAAATTATATTATTAACAAGAACATTAACTGTTTGGATTACTATTGGGGTCGAATTGAAGGTATTACCTCCTCCAACGACCATTTGGAGCTGAATCGATGTTGTTCCTGGAGCTACAGAAGAAACTAAAGAGTTAAGTGTTGGATTTTGATTGTAATTTCGATATGTAAAAAGAGGGTTAAGTTTATCCAATGATTCATTACCGCAAGTATTACTGGGTCTGAAAGATGCAACGGTGGGTTAGCAAGATCAACTGTATGGTTTTCTATTGTTTCAATGTCAAATGGAGCAAGATTATCAATTGTTTCTGTAAATGTTTTAGTATTGGGATGATTTTGATCTTCTCTATTATTGTTAATTAAAATTAAATGGGGGTCAATTGCATAGTATTTTTGTATTCATATCTGTGTTTTATCGAGACCTTCAAGTTCTAGTGACTCACCTCATTGCCGTCGTGATTGGCGGATTGAGAGAGAATCCACTTTGACTTTTGCACCCCCAAACTTGACAACTATAGAAGATAACAGGGATGACAATATACTTTCAAAGAGGAACTTCTTTTTATAATCATGATTTTTGTTTTGTTGGTGTTAACAGTCATACCCATGTTAGAGGAAAAATCTTTAAGAATTCTTAATTGCTCCAAGTTTAAATTGGATGAATTGTAAAACACATTTATATAAATATTATTATGTATCAAATTTCAAATTCAAATTTCATTGAGCTATCCATATATAATAACTAAAACTTTTCATAAATAATTTTAAGGCATCTAAATCTAGACATATATATTTAAATAGAAATTCCATATTAAGGCACAATATTTGTTTATAGTATGTATATATTGGAAATATATTGGATTATGTATTGTTAAGTTAATAATAAAATAATAAATAAGATATTAAATTTAAATAAATAATTATTTTACTTCATAATTAGTTAATGGATGATACTATTGCATATTTGTAGGATTTACGTGTAAACATGAAGACTTCAAATCAGAATAATTGGTGTTAGATAATCATAATGGAAAATATATTGGATTATGTCTTGTTAAGTTACTAGATTATGTTTTGTTTAACTTTATACTAAAACAATGAATTACATATTAGTTTTGCAATAATTTCATGTTAATCAATAATTAAGTAAATTCTAACTATTTTACTTGATTGGCACAAATTCATCTTAAATGTGGCTCTATCAAGCACAAAGAGGAATGAAATATTTTAAGGAAAAAACCTTTTCTCAAGTTTAGGTCTCTAAAACAGTATTGCACCTCAAAGAATTTCATCTCTCTCAATACTTTATAGAACCAAAATTAGGATAAATCTTTGTTGGTGTATATTATTTAAATAATATGATTTGGTTTCTATTTCAAAAACTGTAACAAACAACTAGCATAGATCATGTGATCATGGAATTGGTATAACCAAAAATATAAAACATTTTGTTCTCTGAATCCATGAATATCTAGGAAGTATTTATAATTGGGGATAATGATGGCATGTGATGGTAAAGCACCTATTCTAAAAATCATATTATTTATGCAATATACCAAAATATCAATGTAATTTTTTGAAAAAGGTCCCAGTATTTCAAATGTTCAATTTTTAAGAGTGTTTTTGTATTTATACCTTGAATCTCAAAACAAAGATACCATATTATTAAAAAGTGAAAAGATGTCCGTACTCAAAAGATACCATATTGTGATTGTTGTTATTTTGTAATCTATTTTCTATCACAGATTGTGATTGCTATTATATTGTAATTTATTTTCTATCACATATTTCATTTCTAATATTATGTATGCTTAGGTTTCAAGTTAACATGAATTTTAAATTGAAATTTGATATATAAATACATAAATTTGTTTTATAATTTAGCTAATTTAAAATTAAATTTGATATGTTTTTGGTTTTATAATTTTTCTTTCTAATATTCAAGTTAATTGAATTTTACTACTAATCTATTATTATGTAGATTTATTTTTAGAGTCAACAATGTGACAAACTAGATACAACTTACCCACATAGAGGTGTACAAAGAACCTCTCAACACAATAAACAATTTATCTATATATAAATCACAATAAAAACATTTCATGTTTAGTGTGTAACACACTTAGAACTGGAAAATAAATATTTTTGTTTATTTTAGAAAACATTATGTTAAATTTATTGTAAAGTTTTTCATGACCAAGTTGGTCAAGGATGATGGTAATCAAATATTTATTTATTTTAATAATTAAATAGAAGAGACACCTATCCAAAGGAGATTGTTGAAAGAGTGTTCATTGATCCACTAGGATGAATGACCAGTTGTAGAAGGCTAATTGACAAGTGGAAGCACAAGCATTTCACTTTCTAGATGTTGTAAAAAGAAAAATCCCTAAAATTGTGGTCATGTTCCCTAAGAGGGGGAACTGAGAATGTGGCTCATTTAATTCCAAAACTAACCCAAAGACCTAGGAAACCTTAGAAATACCATCAAATTGAGAAGGAGGATCACTACATTCCATTTTCAAGTGAATGAACCTTGTGACTGCTGCAAAACTGAAAAGCCAGGGACAAAAAGAATTTGATGAGGGGATATCTATAGTGGAATTGGTAAGTTAAGTCTGCTACTGAGTGTTAAATTGGAGCAATTTTTGTGTGTGCTATTATCCAGTGATATTCTTCCAAGTGCTTCAGCAAATTGGCTCAGGGGTCCTAAGCAAGTAATCCCGGATTCTTCACAAGACAGTTGGGCGGAAAGGTCTCTTTTGGGTGTTTGTACCCCTTCTGCAAATTATCCAGGTTCTAATTGTTTGTTATTTATCTATGATTTGATTCTATATCTATATTTCATTCATGAAGTATGCCCAGTATCTACATAATTATAATGATAGTTGTGTGTATTACTCTGAAAAGGGAAGTTGTAATTACTTTCATAGAATGTTATAGTCATTTTTGATATTCAAAGATTATAGGTCAAACATTTCTTCTCTTCCATCGATTATTAGTTATAATAACATTAATCTAATTCGTATTGTTTTCCCAATGATTGGTCAAACCTACTTTTATCACCTAAGCTTTCAACCAGTTAGTTTTATGATATTTATTATATAAGTACTAGGGTTTTAAATATTAAAATATCAAACACCTACAGAACCTCTTTCAAGACCTTACAGACTCTTCAGAGTTTTTATTTAAAAACACTAACTATGTAAATATATCNATATATATATATATATATATATATATATATATATATATATATAAAGGAAAAACTATTTCAATGCTAAATTCCAAATCAATGTTTTTGAATCTATTACCAGATAGTTAGAGGATATATATTATACAATTTTACAAAAACCAACA
Organism: Pseudotsuga menziesii; assembly: GCA_001517045.1. Classification (NCBI taxonomy): domain Eukaryota; kingdom Viridiplantae; phylum Streptophyta; class Pinopsida; order Pinales; family Pinaceae; genus Pseudotsuga; species Pseudotsuga menziesii. The sequence continues at coordinate 170,004 of LPNX010004385.1, read as the reverse complement.
TCAAACATTGAACTGAAACCAATATCAAAACCATTATGATTATGCCCAAACCTTAAAATAATATATCGTATATATATATAATTCAAATTCCAATCTACGATCGAGTTTTTTCCTCACAACCTAAACCTTAGTTACAGTTAGGGTAAACAAAGATTCAAGGATAAAATAATAAATAAACCAGGTTTATAGATCGAATACAATTAAGGATTTCAGTTAACAAAGTTACATTATAAGGGATTTATGGCCCAGCCAACTACAAACTGTAAATAAAAATACTAAATCGAGATTATCCATGAGCCACAGCTCTAGTTACACGATGAAGGTTGTTTTAGTATTATCAATTGCATTTGAAAATGTACAAGAGATTTCGCAATAGCCTTATGGATTAATAATTAATTTAAAAACAGTAACATCCACTTAAAGGTTGAATCAACTTGACAGTACCCTCAAGGATTGTTAAATAACTCATATTTTAAACCAAAAACCAAGTTTGAATCCCATAGTAGTCATTATACATCTAAAAAATAAGATATAACTAAAACAAGAGCAATGACCTCTTCGCATAATTATTTATTTACATATCTACTACAAAGTTTATAGAACCCTCATGGCCATTTCCAAAGCAAAAAGAACCCAAGGTAATGGCCTCATGGCCGTAATAGTTTTTATAAAGAAAAGCTACAAAAATGATAAACCAAACATGATATTACATCAAAAAAATCCCTCATGGGTTTGTAAATGAGAAAGTAAACATTTACAGATACGGTAGTTGAACTGTTTATTTTTTACACCTTCAAGTCAAAATGTAAAACCATGTCATAAAGTCAATATAAACATTTTATTCGTAGTCACTTCGAATCCACGATCAAAGAGTCCTCATAGTTACAACAATGTAAATGCCTCACGGCTACTAAAGAAAATTACCACTCTCATTTCAAAAGATCAGTGTAGAGATGGGTTCGCAACCCATTCCAAGAAAACATAGAAATAGAGTTCAAACGAGAAACTACCAACCACAGAACTTCTGAAACCACAAAGCCACCATGAGCCAAAAGGTTATAGGTATAGGTCTTGCCAAAGAGGTGGACGCTTGCTTGTTTGAAGAATATCCTTACCCCCTATGACATAGCCATGAAAAGGAATCCTATTGAATACACCCACACCAGAGATTGTTGCTATATCACATTTTATAAGAGAGGTAAAGATTCCAAAAAACATAAGTCAAATAAGAAAATTTTTACCTATAAATGCAAATGACGAAGGAGATTTTCCCCAGCGGTCGGCAGTTGGAATTCAATTTCATAGAGAAGCAGTTTCAACTAATAGTTTTGAAACCCTAGTGGAGACACTTTCAATGTGTGGAGCATTAAGGAGCATGGAATCGGACCAGATCCATCCTAGACCCAAACTCATGCCAAGAATCAAATCCAAGAAGCCATGCCTCTCACACTGACAAAAAACAAAAATACATCGCGAAACGAGAACAACGTAAGTTAAACCCTTAGGGTTTAACGATGGGATAGATATGTTTCCCAGCTGGGTACTTATGCCATCACATGACCAACACATGGCCACTTTAATTCAAAAACCATAAATCTTATTACACGTAACTCTACCATAACCTTTTATTTTCGTATATTTAGTAAGGAACAAAGCTTTGACCGTTATTTTAACCTTGCTTCCTTTACATTTTTTACCTTATGCTTGACATAACTTAGGTTTTGGTATGTTCTTGAATGTTCTAGGTAGATGATTTAGATCCTTGGATATGACTTATCAAAGCGAAGAATCTCCTTCATAGAGTTCCTACATATTTTTTTGAAACAAAAGGTCTATGTGTTAGCTCTCAAGCTAAGTAATACCTTAACCCAACATGTTACCTCATCGAGCAGTTTAAGAAACAATCCAGAGCAAAATTAACAAATACTTTGTTTATGAATAAAGAAGAAATTGTATGACATAGTTTTATTGCTCGACACAAAATCAACATATTCAAGTAGAACTAGAACATTAACCAACAAAATACACCAACCCTAATTGAGAGTAAATAAAAGTGATGTAACATGAATCAAAATAGTGTCATCATAACATTAAGTCGCATGATATCATTGTCGGATTATGACAAGTTATGTGTGATAGATAAATGACTATAAACACAAAACCAAATATCATACAGTTTAATGGATTTCAAGACTATACAAAGTCGGAAATGTTGTCGGAACCATGTTAAATGTTGTTTATAGTTGTAGTTAAGACTATGATCATTTTTATTTTTTTTATGAATTTTTGGAGATGTAACATGTGGTATCAGAGCGAGTTTCCAAACATTAGGCTTGATTGGCTCACTCACATACAAACAAGAAACAAAATATACTAATCATATTTTAAATTTATTTCTATACCTAAATATAAAATTTTGTTTTACTCAAAAATGGAGGGTGTTGAAGCATCTGCTGAAAATGGATCTCATCACAATAATCTCGACTCTACATGGAACTAAATACTCAACCCTTAGAGTTACTACAAATAGTGAAAGAATAAATGGATGAACTACACACTCTAAAGGTAGATAATGAAAGAATTTGGAACTAAATCAGATTTAACTAGCAAAAACACACAAGAAAGCGAAAGATAAAAGAAATACGTATGAAACTGATTCTGAAACAGTATCACACAAACACAAGGGTAAGAAATTAATTTTTTTTTATCGTGAATATTCTTCAGGAGTTAAGATAAGGTCGCATAGAGGAAGGTATAAATACATATCCGAAAGTAGTGAAAGCGACCGTAAACATAGAAAAAGGAAGTATAACCCTTATGAAGAAATCTCAGGAGAATTAAAAAAGATAAAACCTGCCATGTTCAATGGGGAAATAGAAAAGGGTGAAGAAGTTGAGGCTTGGTTATCAGGAATGCAAAACTACTTCCATATTTATAACTACTCCGATAGACTGAAAGCTTAGATGGCTATCTACAACCTAACCGGAAAAACTGACATCTGGTGGTAGGACATAAAATGAGTCAAAAACATTAAGGAAAAGTATTTAACTTGGAGATTCTTTAAAAAGTACTTTAAAAGGAATTTTTTATCTGAATAGTATTATGAAGAAAGAGCTAAATATTTTTATGAACTAAACTGGGTTCCCTGTCAATGAAAGATTAAGTAGCAAATTTATAAGTTTACTAAGATATGTACCTTATATAATTGATAAAAATCATAAAATACAAAGGTTTTTAAGTTGTCTTCCCACTATCCTCAAGGACATAATTGAATTTGATAATCCAAAGACCCTTGAAGAGGAAATGAGAAAATCCAACTTTGGTTATGAATAGGGTAAGGAGACAGAAATAAATCATAACTAGAAGAATAAGAGAACAAGTAACTTTGATTAGAAAAGAAAAGGTTTTAAGCCTAATAAAAGTTTTGTAAATGGTTCTCAGAATTTCTCTAAGAATAATTACCCAGGAATAGATTTTAAAAGTAAAATACAAAAAAATATTACAGCACTAAAGGGCAGAGATATGCCTAGCAATTAAGTTGAAAATAATGAACATAAGGAACCTGTAAAGTGTTAGGAGAGTGAATGACAGCATTATGCCAAGTATTTTCCGAACGGGAAGGGGAACTTCAACATTGTGCATACCATTCAAGAAGAGGAAAGAGTTGAGGATGTAGCAAATGAAATTCCCAGAATAAAAGAACCTTGGAGAATTGACAGGATGACCATCAAAATTCCATGGTGGAAGTACAAGGTATGATACAAAACTAGTCTGTTTCTATTCAGGTTGAACCAGGTGCTAGTTTAAGCTATGTGTCACCTATCATAGTGGAAAAACGAAAATTAGTTTTGAAAAAATTTGAAAATTCTTGGCTGGTCCAGTTAGCTATAGGGACTAAAAAGAAAAGTAGTTAATTATGTTGAAAATTGTGATTTTTTTATAATTCAATTCAAAACTCAAGTCAAGTTAAATGTAATACCGTTAGGATCTTATGATGTTTTAATAGGTATGGAATGGATGGAAAAAACATCAAGTAATTTTAAATTGTTTTCAGAAAACATTTACTTATTTAAATGATAAAGGAGAAAGGATCACAGTCAAATGAATACCTATGAAAGTTTATGTTAGACAAATCTTAGCCTTACAAATAAAATAGGTTGTAAGAAAATGCTGTAAAGTCTTTGCTGGACATGCATTAGATAACGAACAAATGGATAAAGAAGATAAGATCAAATTCGATGATACTCCAATCCTACAAGATTTCTCGAATTTTTTCCTGAAATAAATTCTAGGATTACCACGAAAGAGAGATCTATTATTTACAATTGATTTAGTACCAGGAGTTGTACCTAATTCAAAGGATCCTTATTGAATGAAACTTTTAGAACTAAAAGAATTAAAATTACAATTGCAAGAACTAATAGAAAAAAATTATGTAAGACCAAGTGTATCACCTTGGGGCGCACTTATCTTATTCATTAAAATGAAAGCTGACACATTATGTCTATTTATAGGCTACCCTCAATTGAACAAAATGATAATTAAAAATAGATATCCTCTGTTTTGCGTCGATGATCTATTTGATTAGATACAAAAAAGACAGTATTTCCAAAAATAGACTTGAGGTATAGATATCATCAAGTCAGAATTAAAGACAAAGATATTTTTAAGACCTCCTTTAGAACTAGATATGGTCACTATGAGTCCGTGGTTGTTCCCTTTGGGATAGAAAATTCTCCAACAAATTTTATATGTTTAATGAACAATATCTTAATAAAATACTTACATAAATTTGTAGTCATCTTCATTGATGACATATTAATTTATTCAAAAATGAAAGAAGAACATGATGAACACTTGCAGATAATACTACAGGTTATGAGAGAACATAAACTGTATGCTAAATTCAATAAGTGTGAGTTTTATAAAGATAAAATACAGTATCTAGTTCACGTGATATCCGAGGAAGGAATATCAATACACTTGGATAAAATAAAAGCAATAATTGATTGGCTTGTTCCCAAATATGTAACTTATGTAGATCATTCATGGGAATAATGGGTTATTACAGGAAATTTATAGAAGGATCTTGAATCGTGAATCCTGTAACATCGTTACAGAAGAAGGGAAAAATATTTGTCTGGGATCAAAATTGTAAAGAAAGTTTTAATAAATTAAAAGAATTGTTAACTACTACACCCATATTGAAAATAGCATATCCAAACAAAGATTTCAGTGTATGCACTGACGCATGCAATGAAGGATTGGGTGGAGTACTAACACAAGAAGGTCACATAATTGTTTATGAATAAAGGAAGTTAAATACAAATGAAAAAAATTATGCAACTTATGATTTAGAGTTGGCTGCCATAATCCATGCTCTAAAAATGTGGCGCCATCATCTAATAGGTAAAATATTCCCGCTAATGTCTGATAACATAAGTTTGAAGTATTTGTTTGATCAACAAAATTTTTACGCAAGGAAATCTACATGGTTAGCTTTTCCTAGTGAATATGATTTTGAAATCAAACACATCAAAGGTAAGGAAAATAAAGGGGCTGATTCCTTAAGCAGAAATGCAATAACAAGTTTCATAGCTGCCATTAGCAATTATAAAACAAAATTAGATGATAAATTGGAAGAAGGGATAAAACTTGATACATCATACCAAAATCTAAAAAAAATGTAACTTAGAAAGTATCTAAAAATTTAAATACAGATTATAGTTTAAATGAAAAAAGCTTAATGCGGTATAAAAATAGACTTTATGTGCCTAACATACCAAAAATTAAACTGATAATTTTAAATAAAGTACACAAAAGTCCTTATTTCGGACATCTGTGGTATCAAAAGATGATACCAATGTTGAGAAAAGAGTATTTCTGGCCTAATTTGAAGAATGAAGTTGTTGAATATATAGCTAGGTGTATAGAATGTAAGCAAGTTAAATATGAGCATCAACACCCTACAGATCGTTTAGAACCATTCCAAATTCCAAATTGGAAACGGGAAGTCATCAGTCTTGATTTTATAACTGGTTTTCCTAAAAATTAGAAACAAAATGATTCAATAATGGTAGTTGTGGACAAACTAAGAAAGGTGACACACATTATACCTGTTAAAAGCACTCATAAAGCTGATTACATTGCCGACATATTTATGAAAGAAATATATTGTTTGCATGGAATTCCAAAGGTATTAATTTCTTACAGAGATCCTAAGTTCGCTGGTAATTTTTGGAAATCATTGTTTCAAGGAATAGATACTAAATTGAATTCCAGTACAGCTTATTATCTACAAACAGATGGCCAAACAAAAAGATTCAATCAAGTACTAGAAGACATGTTACACATGTATGTTAGAGACTATCCCAAGAAATGAGAATATTATTTGCACGTAGTTGAGTTTGCGTATAATAATCATGATGAAGATTCAGATAAACTTAGTCCTTTTGAAATATTATATAGTAGGAAATGTAATAATCCCATTACATGGAGTAATCCAATTGACAGATTAATGTTAGGAGCTAACTTGTTAAAAGAACTGGAACTAATAGTGAAATAGGTACAAAACAATTTGAAAGCTGCTCAAGATAGATAAAAGACTCATGCAGAACTTAAAAGAACTCTGAAATAATTCCAAGTAGGTGAGCATGTAATTGTCAAGGTAAAACCCAGAAAGAGCTCCTTTAAGTTGGGGAGTTGTGCTAAATTAGAACTCAGGTATTGTGGACCATTTGAAATATTAGCAAGAGTGGGGCGAGTGGCATATCAGTTAGCTTTTCCACCTAATCTTAGAATACATAATGTCTTTCATATTTCCATATTGAAAAGGTATGTGCACAATGCTACTCATGTGATCGACTGTAACGTTACTTAGGTAGAACCTAGAGGATATTTTCAGGTGGAACTACACTGTATTATTGACGAGAGAATTTTTTCTTTGGAATCGCACCACTGGATAGGTAAAGGTGAAATGGAAACACATCAATCTAGATGAAGCAACCCAGGAATTTGAGATTCATATGCGTGAGGAATATCCAACTCTGTTTTAGGAAGACTCAGAATAAACTTAAGCAACATCGAGGATGATATTGAACTTAAGGGGCGTTGTTTGTAACACACCTAGAACTAAAAATTAAATTTTTTTATTTATTTCAGAAAACATTATGTTAAATTTATTGTAAAGTTTTTTATAACCAAGGTGGTCAATGATGACTGTAATTGAAGATTTATTTATTTTAATAATTAAATAGAAGAGACATCTATCCAAAGGAGACTGTTGAAAGACTGTCCACTGACCCACTAGGAGGAATGAGCAGTTGTAGAAGGCTATTTGAAAAGTGGCAACACTAGAATTTCACTTTCTAGCTGTTGCACAAAGGAAAATCCCTAAAATTATGGTCACATTCCCTTAGAGGGGGAACTAAGGAGGTGGCTCATTTAATTCCAAAACCTACCCAAAGACCTAGGAAATCTTATAAATACCATTAAATTAAGCAGGAGGCTCACTACAATCTATTTCCAAGTGAATGAACCATGTGACTACTACAAAAACTGAAAATTCATGCACACAAGCGATTTGATGAGGGGATAGCTAAAGTGGAATTTCCAAGTTAAGTCTGCTACTGGGTGTTAAATTGCAGCAAGTTCTGTGTGTGTTATTTTCCAGTTATCTTCACCCTAGTGGTTCAGTGAATAGGATAATGGGTCCTAAGCAAGTAATCTTGGATGCTTCAAGAGACGGTTGGGTGGAACAGTCTCCCTTGGGTGTTCGTCCCCCTTCTACAAATTATCTAGGTTCTAATTGTTTTTCATTTATTTGTGATTTAATTCTATATCTATATTTTGTTTATGAAGTATGCTCAATACCTACAAAAGTTTAATGACAGTTGTTTGTATTCCTTTAAAAAAGGAAGTTGTAAGTAATTTCATAGTGTTATAGTCAGTTTTGATAATCAACGATTATAGGTCAAACATGTAATAACATTACTCTAATTAGTATTTTTTTCCCAATGATTAGTCATACCCTCTTTTATCACATAAGATTTCATCAGTTAGTTTTATGATATTTATTATATTAGTACTAGGGTTTTAAAGATTAAATTATCAAACTCCTACATAACCTCTTTCAAGACCTTGCAGTCTCTTCAAAAAATTTATTTGAAAAGAATAACTATGTAAATACATCTTTTATTGTTAAATAAACTCTTATATTCAAAGGTTTCCACGTCAAGAACGAACATCGGGGATATTTGATTTCCCTTCACATTATTAGTAATTTTCTAAGTAAAAGTATATATATAAAGGAAAAGCTATTTCAGTGCTAAATTCCAAATCAATTTTTTGAATCTGTAACCCAAGAGTTAGAGGATACACATAGTATGTATGTATGTATGTATGTATGTATACATGTAT
>LPNX010004385.1:123469-161062 GCA_001517045.1 Pseudotsuga menziesii | reverse complement strand
ATATATATATAATTCAAATTGCAATCTACGACCAATTTTTGGCGTCACAACCTAAAACCTAGTTATAGTTAGGGTAAGCAAAGCTTCAAGGATAAAATAATAAATAAACCAGGTTTAGAGATCGAATTTGATTAAGGATTTTAGTTAGCAGAGTTACATTATAAGGGATTTATGGCCCGTCCAACTACAAACTGTAACTAAAAATACTAAATCGATATGATTGAAAAGCCATAGCTCTAGTTACATGCTGAAGGTCGTTTTAGTATTATCAACTGCATTTGAAAATGTACAAGAGATTTTGCAACAGCCATATGGCTTAATAATTAATATAAAAATAGTAACATCCACTTAAAGCTTGAATCGACTTGACAGTAGCCTCACAGCTTGTCAAATAACTCATATTTTCATCCAAAAACCAAGTTCGAATACCATAGGAATCGTTGTACATATAAACAATAAGATATAACTAAAATAAGATCAATGGCCTATGAGCATAATAATTTATTTACATCTCTACTGTGAAATTTACAGAAGCCTCAGGGCCATTTCCAAAGAAAAAAGAACATAGGGTAATGGCCTCATGGCTGTAATAGTTTTTATAAAGTAAAGCTATAGAACTGCAAAACCAAAGATGATATTACATCAACAAAATCCCTCACGTGTTTCTAAATAAGAAAGTAAACATTTACAGAGAGAGTTGTAGAACTGTTCATTTTTTACTCCTTCAATTCAAAACTTAAAACCCTGTCATAAGGTCAAGGTAAACATTTTATGCATAGTCAGTTCGACTCCATGGTCGAAGAGTCTTTACAGTTACAACAATGTAAATGCCTCACGGCTACCAAAGAAAATTACCACTCTCATTCCAAAAGACCAACGTAGAGATCGAGGGCCCAACCCATGCAAAGAAAATGCAGAAATGGAGTTCAAACCAAAACTCGTCAGCCATAGAACTGTCAAAACCACAATGCCACCTTGACCCAAAAGATTACAGGTACAAGTCTTACCAAAGACGTCAACACTTTCTTGTTTGAAGAGTAGCCTTACCCCCTATGTTCCGGGCATGACAAGGAATCCTGTTGAATACACCCACACCAAAGGTCATTATTACACCACATTTTATAAGAGGGGCAAAGATTGTAGAAAACATAAGTCAAAACAAGAAAATGTTTAGTTGTAAATGCAAATGACGAAGGAGATGTCGTGAGGAGTCGGTAGTTGGAATTCAATTTCACAGAGAATCAATTTCAATTAACAGTTTCAAAACCTTGGTGGAGACAAATTCAATGCATGGAGCATTAAGGAGCATGGACTCAGCTTAGAGACATCATAGACCGAAATTCATGCCAAGAACTAGAGCTAAGAAGCCATGGCTCTGACACTAACAGAAAACAAAAATACAACACAAAAGGAGGACAGGGTAAGTTAAAGCCTTAGGGTTTAATGATTGGACATATATGCTTCCGAGCTCGGTATTTACGCCATCACATGATCACCTTAATTTAAAAACCATAAATCTTATTACACGTAACTTATTTACCATAATCTTTTATTTTGATATGTTTAGGAAGTGCCAAACCTTTGAGCGTTATTTTAACCTTGTTGCCTTTACATTTTTTACCTTATGCTTGACATAACATAGGTTGTGGTGTGTTCTTGAGTGTTCTAGGTAGATCGGTCGGATCCTTGGATATGACTTAACAAAGTAAAGAATCTGCTTCATAGGGTACCTATATATATTTTTTGAAACAAAAGGTCTATGTGTTAGCTCTTAAGCTAAGTAAGACCTTAACCCAACTCGTTAGCTCATCAAGCAGTTTAAGAAACAATTGAGAGCAAAATTAACAAATACTCTGTTTATGAATAAAGAAAAAAGTGTATGACATAGTTTTCATAGCTCGACGCAAAGTCGACATAGTCAAGTAGAACTAGAACAACAACCAACGACATACACCCACCCTAACTAACAGTAAATAAAAGTAACGTAAGATGAATCAAAACAGTGTCGTCATAACATTAAGTTGCATGATATCATTGTCGCACTATAACAAGTTATGTACGATAGATAAACAACTATAAACACAAAAACCAAAAATCATAAAGTTTAATTGATTTCAAGACTAAACAAAGTTGGAAATGTAGTTGTAACCGTGTCAAATATTGTTTACTGTTGTAGTTAAGAGTATAATAAAAAACTAATTATTTTATGAATTTGTAGAGACGTTACATAGTGAATTCCTCGTTTAAAGGGTAAGAAAACCACAAATTTCTATATTTCAAAATTCAGCTATTTACTTTTAAAAATAAATCACAATAAAAAACAATTCATGTTCACTAAATTCTAGGTTTAAACCAAAATCAACGTTTTAATTTTAAATTTATACAGAAAAATATAACCCAGAAATGACTGAGCATCCACTCATAATCAGAATGCACACCACTGAAAAAAATCAAACCCGAGCAACGTTAACTATACTATACAGTATAAACATCATTAGCCATCTGTTATTTTGTTTTTCTGCAGTTCAACGACGCCCGGAGTTACCCCAGACACTTCAGCAAATGCATACTTAGCCATTTGTGAAACATTGTACTTGTGCAGGTAACTCAAGCGTTGAGAATCAGTGAGTTGGCCATCGCCATCGCCATCGCGTATGACATAACTTATTTGGTTCTTCGCTGGTAGCCTTGAGATGATATGAGTTTCTTATATACTCTCAATCTCAATGGTGTTTATCACTAAGCAATACTTCAACTAGATAAACTTTACGTTCATTGAACTTCGGCGAAAGCTTGTTTTTAGCGCTACATTCAATGAACTTGGCTCAATATAAGTTATATTCATTCGTGTTCCATAGCGCTACATTCAATGAACTTGGTTCAATATAAGTTATATTCATTCATATTCCATAAATATGTACGATGCGCTCCTTTTGGTTGTTTGTTTCATGCCAACATAAACATAGCGGAAGACTTATAAAGCCAATAAAATGTTATGGAGTCTTCATGGGAACCTACCTTTGTAGGGCAGGTGGTTGGGATGGTCAGTTGGGGCGGTCTTTATCATATATCTATACATGGCAACCAATACAACCAATACAGAAACAACTATCTTTCAAGTGGCCCAACAACTTTCTCTTAGGTAGCCCAATTTATCTAATTACTTTAACAAAGATGGTCAATTTTTTAATCGAACTTGGATTGTTGGAATTTTTCCTGAAGATGGTGTAGAGGACTAACAAAGAACATTCTACATTCTAAACACATACATTGTTGGTCTATTAATGTCCCATTGATAGGCCAACCCCCAAAATTTTCAATAAAAAATTTCAATGATCATATTGTTCTCAAGAGTTGTATGACGTATCTTAAATGGAAGGATCAAAACTATTATTGGCCACCATGATCATTTTTTTCACTCTTCTCCAATGCACATCACCAATGTGATTATGTGTGTCCCATCGGGTATTTTTTATATCGTAACTTGTCTATCACAACTCACCTAACCAACACACTTCCATAGCTACACTATATGAACTACGATATGCCATCATTTCCTCGACAACTTCTCCATTGGGATTACCCCCTAGCACAACTTTGAGATCGTACGATATGGCAACTTCGATAGCCACTCGATGCTATCCACATGTCTACATCCAATACTTTGTAAGACCATATATCTCGGGGATCCTCTCAAGCATAGCTTATTTTACCTACGATATGGGTGCTTTGATACCCAATTAGAATCTGACATTTGTCACCTCATAGGGGTTTCTAGTTGGACCTTCCACATAAACACATTGTTAATAACTCCGATGAACAACCTTTGATGCCCACTCTCATGCCGCAGTGTGTCATCACTCGTTTTTTTTTCGAGCTAAAATCACTAGACCTTATGAGCTCCTCAACACTTAGCCAATTTTTTATTTCCTCTTTGCTTGAAGTTTCACATTTGCAAATCTGATGCCACTCCATATGGTAGCATTCAATTTGATAGATACCAAAGTAAATATTGATCAAGATTAGAAGTGGCACCATTACTCCTACATTTCTATAGAATTTAATTGAACTACAATGTGAGTAATGTCATCAACAATTCCTGTACACAATTCCCTTCCAACTGAATTGATTGATGGTCAAACCACCATTACTCGACTTGATGTTATCTTATCGGGACATCCTTGATCCTTACAACTACAATCTCTACACCAACTTGCTTGAATCCTTTAGTATGAGGGTTTGAGATATAATTACTCCCAACATTCTCCTCCTTAATTATCTCTTTATTATTAACTGGTTGACTTCTGTTTCTACCCTTAGAAGGTTGACTCCCAAAATATTCTCTTCTTGACAATGAGTATTTTCTTGTGATTCCATAAACATTAATTCAAACTCACAAAAATTGGGAATCCACAAATGCAATGCTACACCATTCTTTATCATAAAAACATTGGCCTCAACCAATCATCACTATCACTGATATAGTAAGAAAAAAGAACCGGTACTACAAAATTTTACATAGGACGGAAAAAAAAAAATATTTATGAAAACAATTAAGTTTAAATAAAACTTCTTCTTCCTCCTTCTACAATGCCAAATATTGAACCATGCATAAGGAATTATCTTTGTCATCTTCAGCTTATCTGGGTATTCAAACTATCTCCTAATTCATCACACCAACAACATTCACCTTATATCAAAACAATCTTCATATGCCTAAAATGTAGTATACCTTATGTTCCATGGTCTAACTTCTTCATGTCAATAGCTATGAATGCAGCTCTGTAATTCTCGTCATATCTGAGGCATTCGGCGTGGGTTAGAGATATAAGCGCCCCCCATAATTTCCTTACATCTGAAACTTGTGTCAACATTGCCATGCTTCTAACATAAACAACATTCATAATTTTAAACATTTACTCTTCTATTATGAGTTATTCAACAACATACTTTAAATCCACTTCACCTGGATTGAGATTTTATCCCACTCCTCTTCTAGGATTTTTTCTCCATCATAAACAACCACACTAATTACATTTGCATTTTCATGGTTGTTCAAAACACCTACAAAACCACACATGCCATCAGTAAAAACAACAAAAAATATATACAACTTACTTTACTTCTTTTTCTTTCTTAACTGTAGCCTCACATTATGTGACAACTCCATTTCAAAAATATTCAATCATCCTCTTCTCCTCATTGATCTTCAACTCTTCATGTTTACCAATACAAATTTCATTAAATGTGACTTCAACCTACTAAAGGGTTGAATTTTCTTCTAGAATATCCTTCGTAGCTTCATATTGATTCGTCTCTATTAGAATCTTAGGTATTTTAACCTCGTATTCATATACATAAAACTTTAATAAAAGTTCACAAACTTCATCATCATCATTAATTGTAGCATTACCCATGTTTCCTACTTCTGTATTAGTGCACACACTTGCATATTCATCTATTGTGGTTTTCTCTTCTATGAGCATATCCACTAGGGTTTCACGACTTGCTTCAACATCATCTTTCGTATTCAAGAAGTTATTTACAACTTGTTTCTCTTATTACACTGGAACTTCAACAAAGTGCTCATCCTCTAACTTATAATCAACAATATCAATTACTGGATTATCTTTGTAATGTCCGCGAGCCTTATGACAAGGAAAAAGGTTCTAAACTTCGATTTTATAACAATAAAATAAGGTTAGGACAACTAACCATTAAATGATTAATTAACACTCTGAACATTACTAAGGTTGTTTTAATTTATTAAATAATTCGTTAGTGTAACAAACATAAATAGGATAATAATTAAATAAAATAATAATTGTTAATTATTATAGTAGTTATCTATTAATGTGAAGGGACATAATCCTTCATTATGAACGTCCAAGGCATATCAAAGGTGAGCTATGTTGTAATACCCTATCATCTCTTATCTATTCGATTATAATATATATTTTCCCTATGGCTTATCTGATTTACCAAGTCTTTGGTGAACTCATTGTGTAAGCGAATATTTATTCAGTTCATTTGGTATTAGAGACTAAAAAATCAAGATATAAAGAAAGAAATAAATGATTATGAAGCAGAAATAATACGCTTGAACAAAATCATTAGTGACAAGGATGAAGAACTAATGTAGATATGACATAAATTCGAAAGTCAAGAATCAAAGGTCAACCAATGTCGACAACAGATAAAAGTTCTTCAACAACAAAATAACGACTCTAAAAAGACATACAAGCCGGAGATCGCAAAGCGTAATAAAACACTATCCAACAATTCCAATGAAATTTCCAGGTTAAGAAATCATGACAAGACACTAGTCAGAAAAATTTAGAAGTTGACAGAGAGTCAAAAGATAGAACAATCTACGGAAGACATTGAAGGAAAAATTCCAGAGAAGCAGGAAGAAAATAGCTACATGAAAAGTCATAATGAATATCTTAAGGAAAAACTTAAAAAGTATGAAGACGACAGGAAATCAAAAGTAGAATTGATTAAGAAGTTTCAAAATGATAACATGCATTTAGAAAACCAGTTGGAAAAGATATAGAACGAAACCTTAAAACCCCAAGGAACGAAAATACAACTTCTAGCTCAGATCAATGCTCAAAAGATGACACTCATAAAAGAAAATGACATTGTAAAAATTCCCTATTGACACCCCAACCATAAACATCAATATGGTAAAAAGTGGGAACTGTCGACACATAATGGTATTAATACGATAAAAGCTCCTCACGACAAATCAGTAGGGAATCCCAACAGTCCACAACATATCAATTTGGGATGGATCGATTCGTCAACATATCGGAAGTTATGCTCTACACTTACTAGTTCGTATCACCATGTTTTGTCAGCTACGACATCGCACAGAACTATGCGAAAACATTATAAGGATTTGAAGACAAAGCCTTTCTAAGAGAGTGACAATGTAACGAACATAAATAGAATAATAATTAATAAAATAGTAATTGTTAATTATTATAGTAGTTAGCTATTAATGTGAAGGGACATAACCCTTCATTATGAACGCCCAAGGCATATTAAAGGCGAGCTATGTTGTAATACCCTATCATCTCTTATCTATTCGATTATAATATATATTTTCCCTATGGATTATCTGATTTACCAAGTTGTTTGGTGAACTCATTGTGTGAGCGAATATTTATTCGGTTTAGTTAGCCTTAGTTAAATAATATGAACACTTAATAAAATCTATCAACATTAAATTTAAGTTCACAATCACATTTAGTGCATGAATAATGAATCTATTAATATAGTTTGATTAAGGTCCTACATTAAATTCTTATAGATCGTATAGATTGTTGAAAACATAGTTTCTAATTGTCAAGTATTGTGTCGTTAATTATCTACAGATTTAATTAGTTTGTGGCATTGTTCAGTGTGTGATGTCAGTGAAGTTAAAAAAAAAGAAAAAAACACATCAAGAAACATATGTAGTTTGTAACATATAGCCACACCACAACCAAGTAAAAACAAAATGCATCAACTACAATCACATCCCACAGAATCATGTCCAAATGGTTGTACCCTACAACCATTTTTTCCTAAAATATTTTAGATTGCACGCCTTCCTCCCTCTATCCATCAATCAATATTACATTCAGATTACATTATTAAAACTCAGGTCTACAAATATGATAATATCCATGCGTAGAACATTTCAAATCTACCATTTGGCCTATGCTTAACTTTGCATCGTGAAAAATGTTAGACAAGAATGGACATATCTTCTTCCGGAAATCATTTTTGATGAAATGAAAGGCGGTCCTTACTGGAAACATTGTTATGGAAACAATGGAACAAGTCACAAAGCACAAAAATTAATAGATATTGGTGATCCAGAACATATGGTTAAACCCCTCTTAGTACCGTAGAGGCATAGTTACAGTTTTTGAAGAAGAGAAATAAGATCAGAATGGATATCATCTTAGATTCAAATCCTACGTAGTTCATTATTTATATAACCATATTACGACATAAGATAATGAAGCATATAGATAATTCAATTCATCCACCTGTCCACATAATCATCATAATAATATGTTAAAACATAAATAAAATAAAATGATAAATACTTATCTCAATATATGGAAAATTGGTTGTAGCAGGATGACTTTCCTCCCAACTGTAGACACCATCAATCCTTCCTCGGTTAAACAGGTCACCCCTAAGCTGAGACTATGGATCCACAAGTAGAGGAACACTTAGTCTAGCATCTCTTGAAACTACCTCTTTTCAGGACCACAATGCTTCCCACTACTACTTTAATGTAGGTATCCAGTACCTATGGGATATGAACTAGCTTTCCATTCCCATTTCTTACTTCATGTGTTAGAAATTCGACTAGTAGAGTGATAGAATGGAAGCACATGGAAAACAAATAGACTAATTCTAAGTCTCAATACACTCCCAATCCTACCAACATTCCCAACATGGATAGATAGCACAAGTCACATGGTCCAAAGCTCGATATTAACTTAACAAGAAGAGGGAAAATGAATTTATAGTACAAGGAGGTCAATTCTAACCCAAAGGTATCAACTCAAATTAGAGAGAGGTAAGGTTTAAGCTTCATCATGGATAGTTAATTTGAATTATTAGAGTCATGGATTAGTGAGAAGATTCCCTTTCCTGAATTAGCACTATGAAGAGGAGTTACCAAAAACTAAGCAATGGAGCCGTGAAGAGCCCATGGAGGCACACTAATTCATAAAGGGGGTTACAAAACATCAAGGTGGGAGAAATAGTTGAGATACAAAATCTAATAGGGTTATAAATATCATTTAAGAACAAGAATAGGATCATCATTTCTTAGTGTAAGAGTAGAAGCTAGAAAATAGCTTACACTGCCTAGAAACTAGGAAAATGGCTCAGAAATGAGAGAAAGCACATAAATGTGAGGGAATATCCTCCCAATGAGGGATCCCTAGGAACTAGGGGCCCACTAAGGTGTGAAAAATATGTAGTATTAACTCCATAGCCCATAAATATTGAGAATAGGATATGGTGTACAAGGTTTCAATGATCAACATGTTATTATTGTCACCAATGTGTAAATATGAACTAGGATGTAAAAAATTAATCCAACAACAAGTTATAAGGTGCTAAGTATTTCCCCATTCCCCCTTACTTCTTGGAATCCATGGTCCACCTTCCTCTTTTAGTTGTCTTTCCAGAGCAACTTTTTTTTTAATCAATAGTAATAACATTGAAATATAACAAGGATGCTAGTAATAACATTAACACTAATAATAATGCCAAAGTCCAAAATAACATTATCAAATAGAAATCATAAGTCCTTAATCACATTAATCACGCAAAGGAGCATAAGTCCACAATCATATAAAATATCATAATCCCATAATGCAAAAGAACATAAGTCACATGAAAGATCATAAATATGGGGCTTAACATCTGGCTTATTACAATCTTCTTCTCCTTCATGGTCATCCACTTGATTTTCATATCCAAGTGGACTAACACTATTTCTCAAGAATTCATCAGTTAATTTCGTTTCTATCTTTAACTGCAACATCTCTTTATCAAACAAATCTTCTTCATCATATATTTCTACAAATCTTCTTCTTCTTTATCAAACACTTCCTTTTCATGTTCCTCCTTTTCTGTAATAGAACCTTCATCAACTTCATGGTTTATCTTGGAAGCAACATCAATGCTACAATCGTATTCTTCATTTCCTATTGCAACATCTTTATCTAGGTTACATTCTTCATTCTCTATACCTATAAGATTAAAACAATTATCAAAAAAATTAATTGTGCCTCTTGGCACATCTTTCTTGTCCATTTCCTCTTCATATACGTTATCTTCCACCTGCATAATGGGATTTACATTTTCCTCAACATGAATCTCTATGACAAAACATACTGCTTCTCCGTAACTCTCTTCATCCTCTTCACCTTTGGTAATTGGCATTGTTGGGTTCACTGGGCCATTGGATGCAACATTTCCAGCTTCATATGCTTCTTTCTTCTGTTCAAATTCATCATCCACATGTGCATTTGTATAATGGGATATACTAGTTTCTTCAATGGAAACTTCAACATGATCATTATTAGCAATAAACCTTACTAGATTCACCACTGTATATATTACTACAAAGGTTGTTATGCAATCTTCTTCCACATGTTACTCATCACTATGGGATTCTCCTTCCACAATTTCCATATGCTCAATTTTGCTAACACAGACATAACAACAATGATTTTATTCAGTCCTCTCTAACTAGTAGAAAAAGTGAGATAATTACTAAAACAACTACTAAAAATCATACATAAATGACTAAATTTAGTCATGTGACTAATAGTCATTTATTTCTAAACACTTATAAAGCAACTAAATACATAACTGGTTTTTTTTAGTAATTTATTGGTTGTTCTAATTGATGAGTTTGGTCATATATTTAGGCATTGCTTTAGTAATTTATTGTTGTTAAATAGTCATTTATTTAGTCATTATTGTTATTAACTCATCATATATTTATTTATTGATTATTGTTAACTTGTCATTTATTTAGTCATTGATTGCGGTTAACTGGTTATTTAGTTGGTCATTAAGTGAAGTTAATTGGTCATGTATTTAGTCATTGATTGTTTTCAAAGGATCATTTGTTTAGTCATTGACTGTTGTTAACTGATCATTTAATTAGTCATTTGTTTTTGTAGATAGGGCACGGAGGAATCAAACTGTGGACCTCCTTCCTATCAGGAAGATTATCTTCCATTGAGATAGCACCCTTAAATAGAAGATTCTAAGTTTACACTAAATAAAATATCACACTAAAATATAAGTTTAGTTAAATATATACAATGAAACTAGAATAAATGGAGATCCAATAGGAATCCTGTTAAAAATTTAATGAAACTATAATATTATTATTTAGCAATACTCTTACCAACAATTTCATAGTTTGATAATTTAACACTACTACGTCTATGTGATAAAAAAATATAATAAATATTATCCTCAACCAAAAATTACATAATCTACACCATTCTCAATAATATTAAAACCAAACTTTGTCTTGTTGTTGTAAAAACATGGAACAAACAAAATGTTTTAGCGCTACTTGATGTTAAACATCTTAGAACACAAAATGGAAGAGATTAATTTTTTTACCTTATGATGCAATGCAACAACTACAGATACAAGTGCCATAAAAATATTACCACAATAAATAATGTATTGAAATTACATTCACGGTCTAAAGGACTAAACCAGTTGAAGAGCAATCTCAAGAATGAAAATGTTGCAACACAACAAACATATAACTGACACTATAAGAAATGTTATATACTTGCAAAGTAACATATAATCAATAAAAAATAAATGGGTTTAAATATTTTCATAGTTGAATGAATTCTACACAATATCCACTTATGAGTGGGAGTAGAAAAATACTGACCAAAATTGTTCATCCTTTGAAACCCAAGCAGTACTCCATGTATGAGTGAAATCTAATAGTAAGACCAATTGAATAAGCAAAAACAAATATGGAAAAAGGTAAAAACATCAAAATAATTTAAAGCATCAATCAACAACACAAGGAAAAGGTAAAAGGGATGCTTTCCAATCCCTATAAAAGTAAAGTTGTTGCTTTATTGAAAAAAAGGATTAATCAAGGGAACTTTGCACCCATTATTTAAATTTTATTGTCTTAGAATGAATGAAATTCACTTCAATTCCATTGTAAATCCAATTCTAGTCTTTAATTTTATATTTATCAATTAGTGTCATTAGTAGTGAAATATTGTTCCAAAGCTCTATTACTCACTTAGTGTCATTAGCAAAGAAATCATGTTCAAAATAATGTTCCATTACTCACTATAAATACGAATAAGGCCACTGGGAAATGAAAACATCAATACTACTAGAGTACACCAAGTCATGATCATTTCCATCCATCAACCATGGTGCAAATTGACTTGAGCATCTTGTTGGTCCTTAACTCAAATCACGAGAAGTGCAAATTCTACAAAAAACAAAAAAACTTCCTAGACGGACATGTAGAACACCATCCTCCTGAAACCAATCTCTACTAGAAGTGTGAGAAAAATAATTAATCCACGCAAACTCTTGATACAAAGATCCTTGTAAACTTGTGTATAATATCCATTAAATCAAATCCCTAGCCTAATTTTAATCTCTAGTAGCACACACATGTACACATCCTTTATTTTAAATGTTGTTTGAATAACTTTAGGCTTAAATTCAATTTCTAGGTGGCACATTCCACATATTCCTCACAAATTCATGTCCCTTAAAACTTAAAAGTTAATGAATCTGTAAGACAAAGTAAAAGCATAGCTCGATGGGCTAGATAAAGTGATTGAATGTTGTAAGTTGTGAGAAGAAGTTCTCAAGGTCAAATCCTTAGGTGTCTATATATTTCTATACAATGGCCTCAATTGATGTCCCCATTGGGTTAGCTCGCTAATAAGAGAGAACAGTGTAAGGGCCCTTCGAGTGGGCCCCCTGTGATTTCAACCCATGCATGTAGTAACCCCGATGGGGGGTTTGTGAACCACAACATAAAAAAACAAGGCCAAATAAAAAGATATACATGTGTAATGCACTAAAAAATAAGTCTTTATATTGGATTGTCCATCAAAACAACCAAAGTATAGCTCTAAATAAGAAAATTGTAGGGTATTTTTTCCATAAGTGAAGAAGAAATCTTTCTAAGGATCAATGAAACAATAGAGACCACAATATGTAATGTGTGTAATCATTGAGAAATCACACCAACCACTAATTTGCATGCCTCACATGCACATCTCGCACAACAAGAGGCAAGGCATGATTCCACCCACATGATTTTCAACTTGTTTACAAGTAATGTAAGTTATAGCTGATATGTATATCCTATAAAATAAATTCATTTAACTAAACAACAACAAACAGTTCATAGTTTCCCATGTCAAATCATAACACTGACTAGGCTAATGCAATTTGTTTTAGATTCATAAAATAAAGTAAGTGACTATATGCACCAATACACATTTCTTAGTGATGTATATGTCTTCAAATATGAACAAACAACATCACTGTCATTAATAAAGGAAGAATTGTATTTCAAATTATACCCCCTAGAATATAACTTACCAAATAATTGTCATTTTTATATTAATTAAAGGATATGTACCACTTGAACATGATCCTCATTGTGACTTTCCTAGTGGATTTTATGCCCAAAGGTGTAACATATCCAAGCATAGATAACAACATAATATTTTCCAATTACTACAAGAACATTCTCTAGGGATTATGGAGGTGTGTTAAGAAAATTGCTGAGACAGATATTGGATTAGTTGATACTACCTGACTAAAGTGAAATTGAGAATAAAAATCATAGCATATCAAATTCTTCCATTTAATATTTAATGGCCATCACATATAAACATGGGAAAACAATGCACTTAAGAAAATCCCTACCTCTTTCAAGAGGCATAAAGGCACAAATGAAGTAGCAAAATCGTTAGTGAAGTTTACCAGATCTCCATACAATCAATTCACACTATGATCAGACAAAAAGATTGCATTTTTAGTCAACATGTACATGGTATATATCATATATCATCACATATTCCACAACCTATCTAAAATACGAAATTTTATAAGTTGTAATCATTGCATGCAATTATTTCATTTCAATCATGGAATCTTACATAATGAGTTATTTACTCTTGATATACTGCTCATGATCAAGTACATAGGAACATAATGAAACATATGCAAGTGAAAAGTGACAAAGTGAGGTTAAGTGACATTAAGCTTGCATTTTTAGTTAACATATACATGGTATATATCATATATCATCACATCTTCCACAACCTATCTAAAATACCAAATTTTCTAAGTTCTAATTATTGCATGCAATTATTTCATTTCAATCATGGAATATTACATAATGATTTATTTACTCTAGATATACTGCTCATGATCAAGTACATAGGAAAACAATGAAACATATGCAAGTGAAAAGTGAGGATAAGTGAAAAGTTCAAGTACATTTTCCGAGTTGCATACCATTCTAGGGAGGGTTTCTCCATCCAAGTATGAAGTTTTGTCTATTAATTGTTCATTGTTTTTGTTCTTAACTAGTTTATTATATGAAATATATAAGTTGCTAGGTATATTCCAAGAGTCACATGGGTCTGATTATAATTTTGCAATCAAATAATTATCTAATTTGAAATTTGAATTAAATAAGCAGTAGAAACTATCGACATAGACATACTTAAACACAACTTGACAGTGATTGGATATGTTGATCAAATGACAATCTGAATTATGTTAGAAGAACTAGAAAGAAAGGGAATAATAACAAATTGGTGGGGTACTCAACAAGTTGGCTTTGTGGCAGTCAAAATATTAATTTTTTATTAAAGGGAGTGGGATCTCTTAAATAAATTTTTAGTTATTAAGGTTGGTGATGATAAATTAGGAGTTTTGGATTTTATTTTGTATTGTAAAATTCCATGTGATAGCGAATTAGTTGCTAACAGTCTGTTGAAGTTTAGATACAGATAGAATTTGTACCTTTAGACCTTGTTTCCTTTATTTAAGGAACGAATGTGTGAATACTCTATTGTATATGTTTGGAAATATTTTACTTGTAATAGTTAGATTTAGTATGGATGGCAATAACATATTTTTTTTGTTTGCTGACGATTATAATTGTATCTCCAGAAAGTTCATGAATTCTTTCTCTGTGAAAATAGATAATGCATTTTTTTGTTGTGAATGAACTGCAATTACTGCATGAAAATAAAAAATATGAAAATTTTATTCTTGTTGAAATTGTGTTAGAAAGGGACAAACACTCTTGTGTGATTTGAAAATTCTAGTGGAACTTCTGTAAGTTTAGTTTGATATTTAAAATATGAAAACACTGCATTTGGAAAATATTAACAACATATAACTCTCATGAGAACTTTTTTTATGTTCCTGATTTTAATACCAGTGCAGACTGTCATCTTTCTTATGTGTATATGTATATTCAATAATGGTAATATGTCATTGTTGATAATAAAAAAAATGGACACGAATCCTGGGGTTTTCTTAGAGGTGTGTTCTTATAAATTACAACCCATTACGTTGATGATTTAGGCCATCCAAAATAAGAAGGATGGCGATATGTTTAACATGTGCAACTCATGAATTTTTTTCCTCTAATTCAAGGAAAGAAGAACCAGTGCTCAATTTAATCATGACCACATTGTGCGTGATTTAGATAATATTTCCAAGGAAGAATCGACCCATCCTTTGAAGAATGCACGGGTAAATCAAGAATAAAGTAACGTCGTATTTTTATTTGTTTACTCATTATAAGATTTAAATTTTCTTGTAGTTTATTTACAAATACCTTTTTTATTTCGAAGCGGTCTCATTTAGCCATAGTATTTTGAAGTTGTGGAATCTACTAGTCTATTGGGAGCTGTTAATTACTCCACTCACTGGCCACTGGAATTTTCAAGAGCCGATTAGTTACTCCACTACCCAGATTGGTATCCACGGAAACTTTGAAAAGGAAACACCACTCAGATCGCTAACTGTCAAAATTTTGAAGAGCCGCAACACTGTCACACCAACTTACAAACATCAGATTATTAATTTTTGAAAATTTGTTTTGACTTAACAGGATCGGGACAGTAAGTGCATATGATTTTCTAAAAATCCAATAGAGTTTCTCTGAGAGACTATAACACTGTAACAGAACAGTCAGAGACAATTTTAAGTGTGAAGGGTCAATTATCACTTAATGACCAACTTAGTTGAAACTCTATAAATACTTATTTTTTAATCGGTATAGATACGAAGATATAGATATACACTGAGAAGTATATACAAAGTTCAAACTCAAAGATTTTACTGTGTGTTTTTTTGTGTTATACTATGTTTTTGAGTTTGAAAACTCAAATTTATTATTGAAGTTAGTTTGTTGAGAAATCAATATATTTTAAGTTTAAATGAGTCAATGTGTTTTATCGTTGAAACAAAGTATTAGTATTAAGTTTATGAACAAATGGGTCATCGAAACGGAGTTAAACAGTCAGCTGCAACTCCACTGCAACACCAAACAGTCAGCTACAACTGTCAGCTGCAACACTCTTGTAGGTGTTGATTTGATTTTTTGTGATATGTAACTATTTCTGAAACAGAGAGCAACACTCCCCTGTCTTCCCCATAGTGGTATCAGAGCGTGGTTGAGTCTTATTTCTCAATTTTCTATTTATAGTATTCTAGAATTTAATTTGTGATGGCTTCTAACAGCAGTGTGGTACAACCACAAATTCTGGTGTTGACTGAAAGAAGCTATGATACATGGTTTATTAAGATGAGAACTATCCTACGTGCATAGGATCTTTGTTATTTTGTTACTCTTGGGTACCTAGAACCATTTAATCAAGTTGTTGAATTGCCTCTGTTAAATGTTGAGCGTGTTTTCTTGAAAGAAAATAGGAAGAAAGGAAACAAAGCTCTTGGCCTTATTTAGAAAGGCTTAAGTGAATCCATATTTCCTAAGATATCAAGTGCTGAGTATTCAAAGAAAGCTTGGGACACTCTTGAAACTTGTTATCAAGGTGTGACCAAGGTAAAAAATGTTAAGTTACGGAACTTGAGAAGGGACTTCAAGAATCTAAAGATGAAGGACAATGAGACTGTTGATAATTTTATGACACAAGTTATGAATGTTGTAAACCAGCTAAGGAAGTATGTTGAAGACCTCTCAGATCAGCGTGTGATTGAAAATATTGTTGAGATGGTTTCCAAATAAGTTTGAAGTAGTGGTTGTTCCAGTTGAATAGTTTAAAGATCTCAGTCAAATGCACATTGATGAGCTGACTGATTCTTTGATTGCTCATGAATAAAGAATGAACATGTATGATGATACTCCATTTAAAAAATATTTTAAAGATCAGTTACATGTTACTAGAGGTAAAGGCAAAGGAAGAGCTAGTAGTAGAGGAAGAGGAGGTCAAAGTGTTGATCATAGTGACAACATAAATTATTCAAAATTTGAAGAGAAACTACAGCAGAATATTCCTAGTGTAAGGGAGAGTAGCAACATAACATGGAAGCCAAGAAATCAAAGGTATGATAAATCTAAAGTTCATTGTTTTTATTGTAATAAATTTGGGCATTTTTCTAACAAGTGTTGGAAGAAGCAAGCATATACTAATAAGTTGTCTACACACATCACAGAGAAGACTGAAAATGAAGAGAAGATTATGTTTTTAACGTGTAATTCCACCCAGGAAAGCTCAAAATAAATATGGTTTCTGGGAAGCGCATGCAGCAACCACATGACTGGAAAAAAAGAATTATTTTCAAGTCTAGATACAAGCATTCAGTCTGAAGTGAAGTTAGGTAATGACAGTAAGCAAAAATTCAATGGTAAATGTGTGATTGATGTCTATGTGAATAATGGTAAAAGAAGAATAATTCATGATGTTTATTATGCTCATGGTTTAATGTGTAATTTATTAAGTATTGCACAATTGTTGGAGAAAGAATACAAAGTGTTCTTTAATAACAAAGTATGCACTATTTATGACAACTATCCAAGTAAGCAGTTGATAGCAAGAGTAGAGATGACAAAGAATAGAATGTCTTACTGACTATGAGAAATGATTTGACTGACTCTTTGAATGGTTATAAAACTAAGAGTTTAGATAAATCATTGTTATTCCATTTGAGTTGTGTCCATTTACATTTTGGTGGCTTAGATTTGCTACAGAAGAAGCAGATGGTAAAAGGGTTTCCCATTATTGAGCAACCAACAGGCTCATGTGAGAGTTTCATAATGGAAAAGCATCAGAGAGAAATTTATTTATGAAGTCTCATATAGAGCAAAAGCACCATTAGAGCTGGTACACACATATTTGTGTGAACCGATGAAAACGCCTTCTTTGACTAGTAATGTTTATTTTATTACTTTAATTGATGATTTTAGTCGAAAAAACTTGGGTGTATTTGTTGAAATAGAAATCTCAAGCTTTTTATGTGTTTTAAAGTTTTAAAGCTATGGTTGAAAAGGAGAGTGATATATTTATTAAAGTATTGATATCAAACAAAGGAGGTGAGTATATGTAAAATGAATTTATGGAATTGTTTCAATACGATCGATTTAAAAGATAGTTTACTGCTCACTGCACTCCATAGAAAAATAGAGGAGCAGAAAGAAAGAATCGAACCATTATGAACATGTCTTCCAGATGAATCTTGGGGAGAAATTGTTACTTGTTCAGTATACATTCTAAAAAGAAGGCCAACTAAAAGCGTGAAATATCGAGTTCCCCAGCAAGCATGGAGTGGTAAGTGTAGCAGCATATCTCATTTAAGAATTTTTGGGTGTGTAGCGTATGTAGATGTACCTGAAGAGATGACGAGAAAGTAGATGACATAAGTTAGAAATGTATTTTGCTAGATATAGTGAAGAATATAAATCATATAGACTCTATAATCCTATCACCAAGAAGTATGTCATCAGTAGAGATGCGGTGTTTAAGGACGAAGAAGCATGGGATAAAAGCATAGATAAGTTAGTTGATCAGGAAATTCTTGTACCTCACATAGAAGATGAAGAAGATGAACATGGAATACATGCAGGATAGTTAACTCCACATATGTATACACCAACTGTAAGAACACCTGTCAGAACACTCATAATTCATGAACATGGTGAACCATCAAGCGTTAGTGGACGACAAGGAATAGGATCAGAGGTAAGTAATGAATCAAATCCTACATTATCTTCATTAAGAAACATAGTTAGAGGTCATAAGACTAGAATTTTGAGATCAATGCATGAGAAAAATAAAGAAGTAGATCAAGTTTCAAAATTTTCATTTATGGCATGTGATCGTGTAGATTTTGACGAGGCTGTTAAAAAGGAAGTTTGGATAAAAGTAATGGATGAAGAAATTGATGCCATAGAAAGAAATAGTAATTGGTATCTTGTAGATTTTCCAGATAATAAAAATTATACTGGTGTCAAATGGATTTATAAGACTACGTTAAATTCTAATGGTGATGTTGAAAAATACAAAGCAAAACTTGTAGCTCAGGGGTTTAGTCAACAACCTGGTATTGATTATAATGATACTTTTGCACCTGTATCCAGAATTGATACAGTAAGGATGGTATTAGCTATTGCATGCCTATAATAAATGTTATGTACATCAAATAGATGTAATGTCTGTATTTTTGAATGGATTTTTAGAAGAATAGGTTTATGTGAGATAACCTCCTGGATATGAAATTGATGGACAAGAAGACAAGGTCTATAAATTGAAGAAATCATTGTATGGATTGAAGTAGGCACCGAGAGTATGATACAACAAGATTGATGAATACTTGAATAGTGAAGGATTAAATATAATTCCAAGTCAACCAACCTTGTATAGAAAGGTAAACCAAGAAGGTAAAATATTGATTGTTTGCTTATATCTGGATGATTTGATCTTCAATGGAGATCTTTGAGTAGATGAGTTTAAAAAGGCCATGAAAATAGAATTTGAGATGACTGATTTAGGAATGATGAAATATTTCCTCGGTATTGAAGTAACTCAATCCAATGATGTTATTTTTATCAATCAAACTAACTATGCAAATGATGTGCTAAAAAGATTCAGAATAATGAATTGTAAGCCAGCTATAACTCCAATTGAAACTAGCACAAAACTCAGTAAGGACGATGATGGGTCCAAAGTTGATCCAACATTGTATAAGAGACTGGTAGGAAGTCTCATGTACTTAACTGCAACAAAACCTAATCTAATGTTTGCAGTAAGTTTGATTTTAAGATTTATGGCATATCCAAAGAATACCCACTGGAAATATGGAAAGAGAATTCTAAGATATATTGGTGGAACAAAAAATTTTGGTATCTAGTATACATCATACTGGCAGTGATTTTGCAGGTTCTATAGATGATAGAAAGAGTACATCTGAATATCTATTTGTTTTTTGATTGAGATCAGTAGCATGGGCTTCAAAGAAGCAACCCATAGTGATAGTATCCTCTGTTGAGGCAGAGTATGTTGCAACAACAACAATTGGATGTCAAACTGTGCGGATGAGAAGAACTCTTTTTGAGTTACAACATGAACAAGATGAACCAACTCAAATTTTTTGTGACAATAAATCACCCATTGCACTATCAAGAAATCACATATTTCATAAAATATGTAAGCATATTGATACAAGGTGTCATTTTATTCAAGAAATGATAAACAACAATGAAATCAATATGGAATTTTGTAGATCAAAAAATCAATTTGCAGAGCTATTTAAAAAACCTTTGCGAAAAGAGTTGTTTGAGCTTCATAGGAAAAACATTGGGGTTTGTAAGCTGTAATGGAAATCTAGTGTTACAAAGTTTTGATTTTTGGGTGTAGTAATTAAGGGGGGGAATGTTGGAAGCCATTAATTATTCCACTGAGTGGTCATTGGAATTTTCAAGAGTGGTTAATTACTCCATCAACCAGACTAGTAGCCGTAGAAAATTTGAAAAGGAAACACTGCTCAGATCGCTAACTGTCAAAATTATGAAGAGTCAAAACACTGCCACACCGCCACACCTACTTATAGACATTAGATTATTAATTTTTGAAAATCATTTTTTATTGAACATGATCGGGACATCAAGCGCGTATCATTTTGTGAAAATCCAACAAATTTTCTTTGACAGAATGTAATACTGTAACAGAATAGTTAGATATAATTTTAATTGTGAAGGGTCAAATAACACTTAATGACTGACTTAGTTGAAACTCTATAAATACTTATTTTGTAATATTTATAGTACGGAGATATAGATATACATAGAGAAATATATATAGAGTTGAAACTCATATATGTTACCATGTATTTTCTGTGTTATACTCTATATTTAAGTTTGAAAACTTAGATTTATTTTTTAAGTTAGTTTGTTGATAAATCACAGTATATTTTATGTATAAATGTGTTTTATCACTGAAACATAGTATTAGTATTAACTTTACGAATGCAAGGTTTATTGAAACAGATTTAGACAGTTAGCTGCAACTCAACTGCAACTTTGCTGCAATACCAAACAATCAGCTGCAATTGTCTTGTAGATCGATGTTAGTCAAAATTTCAGCTGCAACACAACTGCAATACCACCTGTAGATTACTTTTAGCTACAACACTTCTGTAACCGTTGGTTTGATTTTTAAGTGATATGTAAGTTTTGTTGAAACAAAGAGCAACACTCACATGCCTTGCCCACATAGTCACCAATAGATAAAGGAATCGTTGGTTATTAAGATGGAGAATTGGAATAACATTTGGGGACTGGTATTTAGCATGTATCCTCAGGAATCTTGCAGCACAACCACTACTATTCTTACTCTTCATAATACCATTGTTCAAAAAGTAGTTATGCATCTTCCACATAAACCTACAAAACAAATGATTTGCACTGAAAATTGTTTGCAACTTGCTTCACTCCAAAAGGTGTTTGTACATAAAAAAATTGAATATATGTTATATCTATAAAAACATAGTTAAAATGGATCTATGCTACTAGTTGATATAAATTTAACATATAAAGAATAAAAACCAACAAAAACTGAAATACATTATTAAAAATTAAACATAAAAAACATGGAAGGGATTATCTTAGGCTTCTCATTAAAATATCAAGAATGGAAAAACAACATTAAGGAGAGATCATATAATAATTAGGAGAAAATTAAATAATTACAATTAACCTGATTCAATGCTTTAATTAGGTTAGTGTCAAAATTGGGAATATCCATTCTAATAACCAGTACTGGCTAATTTTGTAAATTGGCCGTACAATTAAATTCTCTCATCTCACTAATTCTTGGCTCTAATAACTGGATTTTTATACTCGACTAATACCCAAATCTTGTTATTCAAAGCATTGGATTGGATTAACAAATGATAATTCAATGATTAGATTGGATTTGACAGATTGTATTAACATTCGAGGTTTTAATTGAATTTGAGAGATTGAGTAGGCCAGGAAAATTATGAATCTTAGAGTGGAATTCCTATTGTGAATTACAAAGCGGTATAAAAGAGTGAGTGGGGTGGGTGGATTAACAAATACTAACAAACAATTACTAGCATTTATGTTAATCCTTGATCCAACACTAATTATCATGTTATGGCCAATGTTCCAAAAATATGATAAAATCATTTTCTCAGCTCAATAATAAGTTGAACAATAAACTACAAATAAACTTCATAAAGAGGTGGTAAAATTTTAGATAAAATTGCACATATATATGTTAGACATCCATTTGATAGTTACCTTCATGTTTGAAACTAATTATTAGATACTTACTTTGGCAAGTTCGAGGAGACATAAACATCAATCAAATCATGCATCTAGTCGAAAACTCTTTGATGTGA
This sequence comes from Pseudotsuga menziesii, assembly GCA_001517045.1. Classification (NCBI taxonomy): domain Eukaryota; kingdom Viridiplantae; phylum Streptophyta; class Pinopsida; order Pinales; family Pinaceae; genus Pseudotsuga; species Pseudotsuga menziesii. Next base: position 138,598 of record LPNX010004385.1, on the reverse strand, counting down.
AGATATTGATGATCCACATTGTAAAATAGTATATGATAGTCTTCCTAACATTAAAGTAGTTTATTATTTGAGTTATGATGATACTAAATATTGGTCCTTTAATTTTGATGGATCCAATTGTAAAGAAGGTGCAGGTGCCAAATGTATTCTGACAGATCTCGAAGGAAACTAGACCCCGATAGATGGTATATTGGAGATTTCTTGTACCAACTACACTACTGAGTATGAGGAATTAATTCAAGGTTTTAATAAGGCCAACATGGATTCAATGGAATATTATTCCTTTTTGTAGGTGGTGTATTTTAATTTGCTGACTTGGTATCCTAGCTTTTAAAATATAAACAATTTCCTGAGAACAACTTCTTATGCATACTATTGGAAATATAATTTACAAAATTCGTTTAGAGATTGGCAGCACATTTCCCTCACCATCACACTATTTAATCAACAAAAACTATGAACATTTAAATTAACCTTAAACCAAAACCTAATGACCAAGTCCAGCTGATTGATTATTACACACACTTATTGATAATTCAAGGTAGTCGTTCATATACAAATTCCGCATAAAATTTGAAAACATAGTTTGTTCTTGATGTTTGCTGAGAGAGAGATTTATCAATTGTTAGAATGGTGAGAATGGGGTCATCACCATCTTATTCTATCCACATTAGATTCTATTCAACCAAGGAAGGTTTACAAGGTGTGTAAAGTGTGACCCTCTTTGTATAGTAACCGTTTTAGTAATTTGCAACAACAAACGTTGCTCAATGGGTTATTAGTTGGAATCAAAACATTCATTCATTTTATAGAGATATCAGTTGGAATCACAAGATTCATTGATTTTATCCATGAGAAACTAGGATCTCCATAAATTGTAACAAGTTTATCTCAGTCTAGAATGATCATAACAATTGCGTAATAAACATCACTAAATTTTTCTTCGCTTCAACTTTGTTCGAAGAGAAACATGGATCTCATTCAAACGACCAATGCTTGTTTATATGGATCCCATTCCACCCATCAACTAGATTTCTTGTCAATGGTTAGTCTCGGAATCAATATATCACATATCTAAACTATAATATTATTAAGAGTTTGATCTATAATTAATTTGCTTATTTTGAATTTCATTCCCATAAGTAAAGTGATGTTCACAACTGGTTGAACAGTTGAGATGGAACAAGATACGAAAGACAAGGAATACATGAGTGAGTTTTTGGGATTTTAAAAGAAAATATCACGCTCATTTTTTGATAATAACATGCATGCACCTTTTTCTCGTATGATCAACCAACCGATTGATCGTGATACCTGATGCATGCTATAGACTTGCTTCATATATGTCATTATTGATTGCTCTCATCATATACATTATTATTTATCCCACTTGAATAACTCCTTTCTTCTCTCTCTTTGGTTAAGATAAATGGTGGTAGGAGACTGAACTAACTTACTTTAAGTCCTAGATTGATTCCAAATCCTTGGCTCATTAGTTGATCTAGATACTTAAGTATATCTAGTTCTTAATACCCCACAACATCAAATTTTATTCCTTGTGGGAGGTCAAGCAACATGGGGCGAGTCAGGTGCGCAGGTAAAGGCTTTATGGGTTTGATGGAGATTGGATTGTGTAGATAGACGACCTTCATCCCACTATATTACTTATCCTAAAGACGTTGCTTATGGCAGTGCAAGAGTAAACACTCATAGCTATCCCCACTGACACTGAGGAGGCTAAGGAAGGCCAAAATTTAGCATCACTTCATAATAATCAACCTAAAGATAGGGAGATGTTTAGAGCTAAGCAAGGGATTTAGGGAGGGTAATTCATAATTGAATAGAAATTATAGATATAATCTAAAGGATCTAGAACTTGTAGATGTGTGATTGGTAGTTACATATTAATAATACAAAAGAAACTAAATGCGATATCTAAAGTCTTATATTTTATATTTGTAAGTTATTTTGAATTTTAGTTTCACTGATTTCATTAAGTATCTATAGTTAGTTGAGATCAAGCTTTATAGAGGTGGGTCAAGCATTGGATTGGGAGGAATATGGAAGGATACTATAAATCTCAATTACTAAATATCTATAAAGCAGTCAAGGATAAATAACAAGCTATAAAAGTCACCAACACAGGAGAAGTAGGGTCCATGGAAGGATTAACAAAACTAGATAATGTTTGATATATGACTGACAAAAATACTCAATACATACACTATATGTATCTAATGAAGAAATGAAATCCAAATCCATTTATATGTTGAGAAGAGCCGAGAATTTTGATATATGGCATTGAAATCTTGTACATAATGTATTGAAAAAGGAATATTAAGGAGATTTAAATACTCATCAAAATTATTAAGAGAAAAAGAAGGAAATCAAGTAACTATTAGTGCATCCCACGATTTCATCACATATGATCTCATTTATGAGGCTACTAGTTAAGGTGATATTCAATTTCATTTTTATAGATACTTTATTTTAATGCATTGGGAACATTATTTAGTTGTTATTAACATGATTCATTCACCTCAATTTCCACTCGTATCAAACCACTCATCGTTAAATCTATTTCAAATAGTTTTAACTTTAATTGGGGGCAGATGTGATACCCACACATGAATTCGGTCCATGCCTATCCATAATAAGTGTTCTATTTTTATCAATTTAGACAGTTTTGTCTTAGGATCTTATTTGAGAGAATAACAATCACAACAATCAATCACAAGAGATAATGAACACAAAGATTTTCCTCGGGGAAACCATAAAGGAGAAAACCCTGCAACTTCCTCAAAGATAGAATCAGCACCAAAAGTAAAACCCAAAGACAGTAAGATGATCTCCCAACAGCAGTAGTCTCTCTCTCTATCTTATCCCAGCTTCTTCTTTCTCTCTCAGTTATGCGCTACAACTGAGTGTGAGTGAAATGTGTGATAAATAGAGAGGCTCACTCTCTATTTATACTAATTCATGACTTGACACTAACTCACTAGGCTCGACTTCTATAGGAGATTCTAATAACCCTAGGGCCCCACAACTGCAGGGACTTTAACCCTTGAACAATAGGGAGGGTTACCCTCTATGAATTTACATGACTTGTTTATATTATTGAATCTCCTGATTGAAACATCGGGGCATGACATGACTCAATTACATTACATATACTTCCCGGAATAAACATTGGGGTATAGTACATAAGATATACAAGTGAATTCCAAAGTTTCAAATACATCAACACTCCCTCTTAACTAGGAAGGTATTCTCTTGACACAATTCATCGGTACAAGTCTTCTTCTCTGGATAAACATCAAGTCTGGATCATCGAATCATCATTACTGGATCAACATCAAATATGGATCATCAGATCATCATCACCGGATCATCATCAAATCAATTGGTTCTATCTCTTGATTCTTCTTGTCATATGAAGTTCTATAGAGCCATCCTTTTTTCATGCTTGCTGTAGGCCTGGCCTCCATGCAGGTCTTCATATTCTTTAGCACTTATATCTGATCCAGTCAAAAAGGCCTACCCAACACTTACATATGACCATGAGAGGAACACATCCACCATCATGTCAAAAAGGAAGGCCCAACACTCACATCTGACCATGGGAGGAACACATCCACCACCATGTCAAAGAGGCCCAGCACTCACATCCACTAGCATGATAGGACACACCATCTATCATCCAAGGAAAGGCTCAACACTTACATTTACTAGCATAGCAGGACACACCATATACTATCCAGAGAAAGGGACAACAATTATATCTGACCCAGTCAAAAAGCCTCAGCACTTATATCTTACCCAAACAGAAAGGCTCAGCACTTACATCCTCTAGCATAGTAGGAAACACCATCTTCTATCCAAGGAAGGGCTCAGCTCTTATATCTACTAGAATGGTAGGACACACCATCTACCATTTAGAGAAAGGATCTATACTTACATCCGTTGGCATGATAGGACACACAATCTATCATCTGGGGAAAGGCTCTACACTTACATCTGACCCAGTCAGAAAGGCGCATCAATTATATCTGATCATGTGGGAGTCAATCCCATAGTCATATCAGAATGGCTCTGCACTTACATCTGGTCATGTGGGAGCCAATCCAACAGTCATATCAGAATGGCTCTGCACTTACATTTGATCATGTGGGATCCAATCCCACAGTCATATCAGAATGGCTCTGCACTTACATATGATCATGTTGGAGCCAATCCCATAGTCATATTAGAATGGCTCTGCACTTACATCTAACAATGGAAGGAACCAATCCTATCATCATTTCAGAAGGGTTCTACACTTATATCTTACGATGGGAGGCCCCACCTACCACCATATCATAATGGCTAACGGACTCATCACTTCCTCTTGGAAGGAATCTCAATTTGGAGAACACCAAGTTTCTCCCTGAAGTATTCAAACTTCACTCTGGCTAATGGCTTGGTCAACACATCAGCTATCCATTCGTCCATCATAACATATTGGAGCTTCACTGCTCCTCTCTGCACCATATCCCTGATATAGTGATATTTGATCTCGATATGCTTCGACTTGTCATGGAACACCCGGTTCTCTGACAACTTCACACAAATTTGGTTGTCATAATATATACAAATAGCATCCAATTGGAGATCAAATAAATCAGATAGTAGCTTCCTTAGCCACACTTCCTCACAACTAGCCAAATAAGCTGCGACATACTCTACTTTGGTTGTACTCAGTGCCACACATGACTGATTCTCGGTAAACCAAGAGATCACACTTGATCCCATATTGAAGAAGCATCCCGAAGTGCTCTTCCTATTGATGGCACTGTCTGCCCAATCTTAATCAACATAACCTTCCATGTTAATCTTCTGATATTCCTTATACTTGAGCCCATAATCAACTGTACCCTTCAAGTACCTCATAATATGCTTTGCAGCAATTAGGTGAACATGTCTTGGATTCGTCAGGAACTGGCTCAATGTGTTCATAGCAAAGCAAATATTTGGTCTCATATTCGTTAGGTACATCAAGGACCCAATCATCTGACGATACATCGTAGCATCAATTGTCTCTAATGAAGCATCACTCAATAGTTTTAGGTTCAATGCCATAGGTGTGGTCATTTCCTTGCAGTCCATCATCTCCAACCTCTTCACGATCTCTACTACATATTTCCCTTTTCCTAGGGATATTCCATCTACATTCTGCCACACCTCCATGCCTAGAAAGTAGTGCATCATACCCAAGTCCTTCATCTCGAACTCAGCAGCAAGCTTCCTCTTTGTATCAGCAATCAACCCATCCACACCTGTTACAAATAGATCACCTACATATAGTAGGAGTATCACTGGGTTCCCTTCTTCAACCTTGTAGTAAAGGTTTGAATTTTCTTTAGACTTGGTAAAGATCAAATTGGATAGGAAGTTGTCAATTCTATCATACCATGTCCTCGGTGCCTATTTCAAACCGTACAGGGATTTATTCAATTTACACACATGAGTCTCCCCGTCATGTGTCTCAAAACTGATTGGATGCTCCACATACACTTCCTCTTCTACTACACCATTCAAGAAAGTAGTCTTGGCATCCATCTAGTGTATCTTCCATTTCACCACTATAGCCAGAGAAAGTAGCGATATTATGGAAGTGTATCTAGCTACAGGTGCAAATGTTTCTTCATAATCTATTCCTTCTTTCTGGGAGAAGCCACGAGCGACAAATCTTGCTTTATATTACTCTATGCTTCCATATGTAGCATGCTTGATCTTGTAGATCCACTTGGAAGTCACAATAGACTTCCCCTTTGTTCTAGGGACAACATCCCAGACACCATTCTTCATGATCAAATGATACTCTTCGATCATAGAATCCTTCCATTCTTTCTTCTCTGTCGCTTCTTCATAGTTGGAAGGTTCTTTATCAATGATCTCACATAATAGGGCTACATAACCGTAGTAGAACCTAGTTATTTTCCTCTCTCTGTTTATTTCTTTTGGAGCCCGATATCTTTCTGCACCTTGGATAGCCTCTCGTACCCATGTAGGTTTCCTCTTGTGAGGATTCTTCTCTTGGGGTGGACCTACAGGTTCCTGGGGTTCTTCTATTTCTCGATCTTGATCTTGATTTTCATCATTCATAGTTGTATCTTGAATTCTGGGTACTTCTATTTCTTCATAGTCTTCAACTGCAGGAAGTATCTGTGAAAGCTCTAGAGTTATCCATGGAAGCATCGATGAAGTATCAAAGTATTTCTCGGTTTGAAATTGGACCACACACCAATCACATGTAAGAGCGGCGTGACCCGGACAAGAAATGGTTTCCAACACCTTACAAATTGTCTGATGTAGAGTTGGAGGTGACTATCAATGATTGGTATGCGGCATGGAGAGAACCGGTCAGTTTGGAAGAAGTATCGAGAGGACCCCCAACGGATGCATCTCTTGATTTCGTGCATAAGGATGACCAACAAATTCATCATGAATCCTATGCAAAGTCAATAGAGACACCCACTTACCCAGAAGTAGAGCGCGCATTTGAATAGTCATTGAGAAAGAGGCGCCAGGAGGAGGGTGCAACTAGGAGCGCAACACCGAGGATGGAAGCAAAGCTGAAGTGACTCATTAAGGTGATTACAGATGCTACAGATGCAGTGGATCAAGAAATGAAGAAATATGTACAAGACGGATTCGTTGAGGTATGAACACGACTTGATTCTTTATGTGATGCAGTTTTGAAGAAAGCGCCAAAGGGAGAAACTGTGCAGGACTTTGGCTCAATCGGCACTAGGATGTGGTTTTGGAATGTTCAAATTCCCCTGACTATGATTGAGACCAGAAATGAGGATTTAAATTCCTCCTTGCAGCAATTTCAGGACTTGTCTATCGACATCAACGTTTTTTCCACACAGAAGTTGGTACATATGCAAAGAGTCATCAATCAGCAGTTGGAATATAGAGAACAAAACATCAGCAGTCAGTTTTTGCAATTGTAGGATAAGGAAGCGGAAGTGCAGAAAGATCTTGAAGCATTCAAGATGGCACAAGAAGAGTTGAGGGCCAAGAGAGCCAAGGATATTGAGGAATTTAAAAATGATAAAGATTGATTAGTAGTTGAGAAGGCACAACTTTGGGACCGCACAGTGAAATTGGAAATGTAATATCTGAAGTATGTCAACGAGTACCAGAAGTAAATGTAGACGAGGATGCAGAATCCAAAGTGCAGTGGCTTAGGATGATCATCGTGCAGTTTGAGCATGACATTAACATTTTGAATGCTCTGGTGCATCTAGAAACACCACCTGAACAAATCGCAGAGACGAAGAGCGCCATAGAGGATGTGGCGACACAGCTAGAAGAGATGGAGCAGGAAACAAAGAAATTCACAGAAGCAACTACACAATTTTTGGGAAGTGTGGTCAAGGATGAGCAAATGGAGAAACTAACCAAGCATTTGCAGGATGTAGAGGGGTAGTTAGCGACACTAAAGATGGCATTGAGAGTAATGCCACCAGTTGTTCAGATTACAAGGTCTGCTAACCTAAAGGATTTGCAATAGTGTGTCGGGAAGGAAAGGGAAATGAAACAGAGGCATAGTGAGCAGTTAGATGAATTCCAAGATCTTGGAGCACAACTTTCAATTAAGGCTGTTGCTGCACTATAGGCCATGCAGGAAGGAAAAAATGATATTGCTGAGAAGATGGTGGAGCACCCATTAACGCACTAATTGACAGGAAGTCAGGAGATTGTTGAAAAGGTTAAATAATATGTAAAGGATAATACTCAATAGTACGACGACTTTAAACAGAAGATCAATGTGTACTCCATGTCCAGTATACATGGCTCGAGGGAGAGCCACACGATTGTGTTGGGGTCTTGTTGGCAGGGGTTTTGGGATAAGGTAGTTGCGCAGCATCGTGGATGTTGCACAAACTCATAGACAATGCACAAGTGGAGTATGGTGCCCAATTAAGAGATTAGAATATGTTATGTAACTTTTGTAGTTCTGAGAACATTTTGTGGATATTGGTCATTATTTTGTGGAATGAGTTAAGAAATAGATAGGCAGTTGTCTAAGTGGACCTTGAATGTAAAGGTGCAATCCTATAAATAGATGTTGAATTGCAAGTGCAAAACACTCTGGAGATATTGAACTTGATTTTATTTGAGATTTTGATTGTTGAGATCTACGCATAATTTGAGATATGTGGATCTATTGTGAAGAATTGTGTTTTGTGCAGAAGTTAATATGACATGATGAGAGTTGAGCAGAACTATTGTGTCCTTTTTTGTTTTCCTTTTTTAGTGTGTTCTGCGACATGGATCTATAAATGATGCGATGTTTCCCTACTTTAAAATGATGTTATTCTATTGGATCTGTTTGTGCATCAATGTTTTATTGTACTTCTGGTATGATAATGCGATATGTTAAATGATAACGAGGTTCTGTTAAAGTATAAGGCGAATGATTAGATATGTTGAATGATACTGTGGTAAATTTATAAGTAGATGCATAAGGTCCTCTATCATTCTGTGGAAAATTGGTTTTGTTGGCCCTCCCTTGAACATCTCGGGTGATACTTCATCCACTCTGTGGGTTTTTTTTTACGGGTTAAAACCTGTTTGGTACAGTGGTCAGGGAGATCGCGGTGGTGTGGGTGTTGACAGAGTGGGAACTGCTATCGACTGGTTTTGTTGACTGAGTCTGTGTCAACACTATCCTTCTTCAAAATCCATATTGTATCTCTATAGTTGACCTCTAATATTTTATATCTTGTTGTTGTAGCTTCCTCTTCACTGTACATACCGATTCTTTGGTCTTAGTTTCTTTAATTGCAGTTTATTTTTTTTCTTTCAATAATCACACTGCATGGTAATTCATTAACTAACATAATTGGGGCTACAATGTGTTCATTATCAATCAATGTTAGCACATAAAAAACACTTCCATTTACATAAGGGATTTAAAACTTTATTTTACAATACATTCCAAATGCATATACATAGAGTTATAGATCTATAGAAGGACCAATAGTTGTAGAGTTGAAACCTAAGATATGATACAATTTTTTTATGTCCCCATCCCTGAATCTAAGGCCAAGTCCACCTAGAAAAAAAATTTAAAGGATGAATCAAGGTTATGCACAAAAGAATATGGGCAACTAAGTGTATGCTATCATGTCAAAAGGCCAATAAAATGAAACAATCGACCTTTTTTAAAAATAAATGAAAACTTCTTATCCATATTATTTTTTGAATGCACATTAAAAGCAAGGTAATTTGGCGCATGAATGTAATAAAACATCAATTATCAAATCAGTTATAGACATTTAATTCATCAATAAAATCATTTATGTGATCTTCACTGAACAATATAATAAAATAGATTTACAGGCTACCACAAGCAACCTTATTAACACCATTAGAAATCAACTCTACCAACTACCACCTAGAGTCATAATAACATAAGGAAAACTAAATATGAGGGAAGCCATATATAGCCATATAAACGATAATAACATCATATCTCATGGTTGAAACCTTCAACCATGTAAGTAAAATTAAAATCAGATTCATAAGTTATCATCTACAACTACATGAACAACATCAAAAGCTGGTCTATACTAGAGATAAAATGAAATCCATTAGTTTCCATATAAAATCAGATCTACAACAATAAATTAAAATCTATTGGATGCCATATAAAAATGAGATCTACCATAATAACATCTTGTATACTAGATGTTACTTATAGACATAGAACCGAGATAAAAAATAGATCCATGAGCACATATACATCATAAAATATAGTAAATAATCTCATAACAAAATACTCATCTTTTAAATGGGAAACTAGCATCAACAAGACAATATTCCACCCACCCATAGATAAGTCATCTGTAGGCATCTTTCAACATGCCATTCACCCTTGAGCTAAGGTGGTAGATCCACAAGAGATTCACACTCAAACAAAAAGGTATGATGTGATCATCTAAACATTAGGAACACTGCCACAAAAATACAATTGTATCTCAGTCAAAATAAAACCATTTTCAATGAAACCGAAAAGTGTTCCTTACTAGAAATGATGTTTGAGACATAATGGAACAGGCCTCACAACTCATAAATACTAAGAAATAGGTGAACCAAAACATATGGTTGTTCCCTTCTCAGTACTGCAAGAATACCACAACCACACCTTTCTCCATCTAAAATTTTTGTTCCCCTACCTAGGGTTGTGACTACCCTCACTCCACATGACCTCAAGATATCACCACCCTCACCCAAGATTTACAATCTATAACTATATAGAGACAAGCAATGTGCTAAGGTATCATGTTGCGTAAGCATAGATCAATCTTCAATCCCCATTGCATGGTCTTCAAACCTCATTATGAGGCCTTTAATATTCATCAATACCATGCATCTCCTACTCAAGAGCATGTTTTCCCAACAAAGAGAGCATTCCACTACACCAAAGAGCTCAGAGAGAGAGAAAGAAGAAGAAAAAAAAGTGTGTATTGTAATCCTTCTATATTCATTCGAATTCCCATGAGAGGTAACTAAAATTAATTGGGGTTGCTCAAACCACAAGAAGGCAACTCGAATTCCTCCCAAGCCCACTCGAATTGGTAGAGGAATTACTCATTCATGGGATTCCATTCCTACAATAAAAAAGGGTGCATCAAAATTTAGGAGTTACACTTCAAAGAGTGTTGGCTACAAGAAACTAGTGAGGGCGCACTAGCACATGAGGACTAACAAATGACACTAAACCAAGGCCAAGGAAGTCACACTAGTTAGGAAGGTCCCACCAAACATCCGATAGGGTGTAATAATACCTCCATAAACCAAAACAACTAAAATTAGGGTTCGACAAATAATGTTATGGATAACAACATCTTGTAGTCCCCAACCCCTCACATGTGGAATCCATGGCCCCCTATTCTTATTAGTTTTTCATGTTGAGCTAGTTATTTATAATGTCCAAGTCCGTAGTCCAAACACCTTGTGCTACAACAAAAAAACAAATATTAACCTATGTTTGTGGCTTAACATCTGAGGTATTGCAGAAATTAGAGTTGTGAACGATAGTGCACTGGAGGAACCCAAATGGAGAATCCTTGAAAGAAAATTAGGAGTCAACACATGGAAGAATGAAAGTGGATGTTTCAGTTCATGCATCGAAGTTATTAACAATTTGTTCATGTGTAAGGTTCGACTGGAATCCCTCACGAGGTGACAAGTGTCACAGTCTGACTACCTATCAGAGTGCTCATATCAAAGGTAAAGTAGTGGATGCTCAAGAGGAGGACCAAGAGATATCATCCAATAGAAAATCACGCGTGATCATGTAGATAATAAAAAGCGGATATTAGAGTGTCCATATTGTAGGAGCTAAAATTTTTGTTAAGAGGAAATCCCGATGGAGAAGTTCGATAAGATAGGTGTCGACATATTGGAGTCCGCGTAGTGGAGTTGTGGAAGTATGTTGGTTATGTTAGATCCAATAGACTAGATTTCATAGAGAAGTCCCAATGGTACACGCGTCAACACATCGCTGATTTGTATCACAACAAATTGTTGACATGCATTGGGATTGCATATTTTTTTTATTAGTGTGCGAAATTGGTGAACACTTTGGGAAGATTGAAAGGTTGAGATTCACAACCAGTCATAGCGTGAAATTTGGCATGATTTCAATGTTTTTTTGAAAAGTATTTTGGAAATCCGAATGGTTAATTAGAGGATGGTTTCCCGACATGTTTGTAATGATTCTGTCCCAATGGAGAATTTTAGTTGCTGTGAAAATTAAAGTGTGTATAAATATGTAATTTTATGTTTTAAATGTTTAGATCAATAAAAAAGTGATTTTTTTGTGAGTTTTATTGTGTGTTCTATGCATGTGCATCTTATGTTTCTTGTAGAGAGTTTCTAAACTTTCTCATGTCTATTAATTGGGATGTACATTAGCGGTTTAGCTTAATGTTCATATCCGACAATTGGTATAAATATGAGTTAAAGATCTAGTCTATTTAAATAATTGGTATAAGAGAAAGTTTAATGGTGTTGAGCTAGTTTCCAACAATCATATTTGGAGGTGAATCCAACCATTACATATGAAAAGAGAGCATGTTATTAGTGTTGATATTTGATCCAACACATATAATTTGTATTCATCCAAGTGCCTAGGTTGAACGAGGAGTATTTTCTTCATTGGAATTTTTATGTTATAGTTGTTTGGGTTGTAATCCCTAGTGTATGTATTGAGCCAGTTGTGCTCGTGATCCTATTGAGCTCATTTATCCTCTAGATACATGTACAACAATCAAGAAGTTGTGTTATAATGATGTACTTGTGTGAGGATTTCTCTAGTTGGGAGTAAGGCATATTTGAATATATAGAAGTGTTTTTAATAAAAGTCTCTCCGTTTTTTAGGGGAAGAAAGTACTTGGTGAAAAAGATGTTGTGAAGCCCATTTTTTGTTTTGTTGGTGTCTGTCTCTAGTGAGAGTGTGAGACAATTTGTGATCTTATCGGTCACTTATTTGTCTGGATATTATATAGCATGCTATTTATAGAAATCCTTGTAGCAGAGTTGAGAGGCATATGTCTGTTAGTATTTGAAGCCAAAGATGAAATTTTAGTAAGTTGTATCATGTTGTGTAGTGTATTGTCCTATAGAGATGAGAATAAGCTCAAGGGAATTTTACAGTTGTTTATGAGAAAAAGGACCCTAGTATAAGGGTTGTATGATTTAGTACTGGAGAGGCTGACGTATTTTGTTCTAGATACCTAGTTAAGGTGCAAGTTGTTGCACAACATAGAGCTATAAAAGAGATATGGGTCAGTACATAAGTTCAAGAAAATTGAGAGGAGAAGTAGAATATTCGAAGCTAAATATTTTCCAAAGTTATATGGAGAGGCCCTAGTTGTAGTAGACTATCTTAGAATCCATGAAGTTGATCACCCTGACATTTCAATACTATGAATTGTGGAGGTTGGTCTAAGAATATGCAAGCATTCCTTAGTTGTGAAGGTTTATTATTTTTTGTTGTGGATGGTTATTATGACCCCCATCATCAGTCTAGGGATGCCTCAACCTTTTTTTCATCAAACAAGCCTTCGATGGAAGTATTTTTCATGTTGCAGTTGAAGCGACCATTGCTAGAGAAGAGTGGGAAAGTTTAAGAAGAGAGTTTAATGTAAGGGGGAGTGTTAATCCTATAGAGAAGTTGGTATAAGAAACTAAATCCTATGAATCTTGTTGTGAATCCCATTGTGTGGATACATCACTACATGATGATGATGAACAAGTCCCTATGCATGCAACCAAGAATGCACATGAGAAGGTGAACCCACTTTTAACATAAAACATTGGGTGGTGTTGAAGTGAGAAATCAAAAAGATTAAGTTGTTGCATTATTTATAGCAACAACAGAACTTGAAGAACTCAATATAGAATCTGTTGAAGTAGACACCAGTTAAAAATGGGTGATAAATCACTACGTGATTAAAAAAATTATTCATGAAGGTGTTTTCAAGATAAATATGACTAAATTTTAGCAATACAACTAAAAATGACTAATTTAGGCATTGGGTAAAATTTACAACTAAATAATAAGTCGCACAAATAAAAATGACTTAAACAATGATTAATTTAGTTTAGGGATAAAAATTACGACTAGATAACAACTACAAATCAAAATGAAAATGGAAAACTACAATTTTGAAATTTAATTTTTAGGATTTAGTAAATTTTAACACCACAAATGGATTCAAAGTCCCCCTTAGAATTTTATTCGCAACATGAACATGGTTGGAAAGTGTTAGAACATGACGCAAGAGGAAAACTTATTGAACTATGTCACGTAATAATTTGAGCTTCAACTTCATGTTCATAGCTAGATGCATGTCATGTCCATATCTTGTTTCATCATTTTTCCTCCTTATGACCCCTGCGTCTGACTCAGCAAGTTGTGTATTATACATTGTCATGTTGTGGTGAAGTCAAGTCTTAACATGTTATTGTTCCTTTTATATTCCATAGCAATTCCAAGGATTCAGTGTCATGTCAATTATCTCATCACTCTCATTCCATCCATATCTTGTTTTTCCAAATCCATCTCCATTTGACCATTTCGACATCTAGTTGAAGTTTTGGCAAGTAAAAGCATATTGCATCATGTTAATTTAAATTTTTCAATTTCACATCCATTGATAAAATTGCTAGTCATTCCATCATTAGTTTTCTTGTGTCTCACATGTTCAAACAATTAAAATATCACCTTAGGAACCTTCTACAAAAAATCATTCTTGACCTCCTTTCTCCAATAACAAAAAGGACTCCCCCTTTTTATGCATTATATTTCTTTAGGAACTTTTTTTCCTAACGCTTAATATCTGTGTCAATTTATTAATACACCAAAGGGGGACTATAGTGTTTATTTTACTTTTCCTCCCAAAAAAAATCCATTAACCAAAATAAATTCCATTTTATATTTTGTTGTGCCCCTTCTAATTTCGTTTCCCATTCTTTAAATATAACACAAAAAGAGTCATCTATTCTTGTTTTCCTAAGTCAAAGATCCCCATAAATCCCAAAGTGAAAAAACATAATAAAATAAAATATTTTAAATACATTTTAATGTTAATACCCACTCTCTTCAGTTTAGCAAAAGAAAAATTGGGGGCAAGAAAATTTGGGGGAAACATTTTAGGGAAAAAATGGGGGAGGGGGGATTTGGAAAATTAAATTGGGGGAGTTTTGTTTAATGTTTCTCCAGTTTACAATAAAGCCGATGATTTTTCATTTTAGGAATCTAAGTTTAAGTTTTTTACATTTTTGCATTACTCCTTGGGCATAGTAAAAAATTATACTAGATAACCTCGATTGTCATCCCACTAAGCTCAACAATGTTAAATATTGACCAAGTAATTTTGAAGCCTTGCTATTCTTTTTATATTGAATGATATTGAAAAATCTTGATATATAGTTTCTCGGTGACCTTTTCTTGCAGGTTTTTAAACAAGAGAAAATATAATAACATGTCTAAGGGCTTTCTTATCTTCGGTTAGGAGCAATCTAATAAATTTTCCTTTTTTTTAGATTTGTACGAAATTAGTC